>PVKZ01004157.1:0-94797 GCA_004027375.1 Macroglossus sobrinus | reverse complement strand
GAAGCACTGGCAAAGCCTGCTTCTGCTTTTACTGTTTATTTCATATTGCATGATTAGCCTGGGAAAGCAAGTACCCTGGCAGCCCTTGCTTGAGAAGCGGCCTTGAGATATTTCTGGCTGCCAGAGATCTATCAGCGCACCTGTGAAAACATAGCTCTTCTTGCTAAAACTATATAAGAATGTTATTTTACAATAATAATTGCTGGTGCTTTGTGCCAGTCCTCCCAACCCCGTGTCTGTGATTCTTTCATCCCACGCCACCTCTACCCTGAACGGCTTTTGTTGCGCGGATCGCGACATAAATTTACACTAAAAACTTTTCATATTATATTTTAATGAATAAATGTGCCCCAACACACAATTTTTCTTATTAGAAAGCCTCTTTTTTTTTCTATTCTAATATGCTATATATTAACTTTTGACAAAGAGCTGTAGAAATACAGCTAATATATCTCAAATGTTCACCTTAAGCAATTGATTTGGGAAGGTAGGTCCCTCATCTGTGACAGAGGCATAACAATATCTGCCTTCTAATATTGTTGTGACTATTAGAGATAATTTATTTATTTAAAAATATATTTTGAGTTACTGTTATGTACCAAGAACAGTTCTAATTATGTAAATCATCCAGCACTGTGCATGGCACATACCTGGTATTGAAATAAATAAGGGCATGGACCTCATTTCATAGGTTCACAAGAGAACAGAGAAATAACTACTAAAGAGACTGCTCATGACTTCTGAGAGGTGTCCGTTTTCTTTTGTTCCCTGGCAGCACAGTGATCATTAAAGAGCAACTGCTATTTAATCAGAGACTGCTTTGCCATGTTTCTTTTCACTACAACTGCATACCTGGATAGCACCGTGCTATACAAATGGGCCAAAGATGGCCCCTGTACACTGGCTTCTATGTTTACTTCTTCAAAGTAAGCTAAGACTATTATGCCAAAGTATGTCAAACACAAATTTTCCATGTGTAATAGCTTTAAATATAGCCAAAATAAGCATACTTTTAGCTATTTAGAGCTTGCTTGCTTTGCCCACTCCTTTAAACTGCACTTAACATCTGCTAATAAGTCAAACTAAGTATAAACAAATAACAAGAAAAAACATTTGTAAGAAACTAGCGAGTGGCTGTTCAAAGGGTATAAAGTTTCAATAGTGCAGGATAACTAAGTTCCAGAGATCTGCCATACAATATTGTGCTAGTAGTTAACAATACAGTGTACCTAAAATTTGTTGAGAGGGTAGAGCTGAAGTGTCCTTACTAAAGGAAAAAGAAACTTGGAGTGAGGAAAAATACACATTTCCAAAAACTGAATGATACCCTCCCCAAAACACACACACAAACACAAAATCTCTAATAAGGGATCATGAGCAAAACTTAAGCTTAAAACTAAAACCAAATAAATTGTACTTATTTTGTCACATTATATAGAAAATTAACTCTGCATTAATATTAACATGCTAACTATGGATATTTGAGATACCATAACCCTATTTCTATAGTTCTTAGTCAAAAATTAATATGTAGCATATTAAAATAGAAAAAGTAGGGGCTCTCTAGCAAGAAAAATTGTGCAATGGGCATATTTAACCTATTAAAATATAATTTGAAATGGTTTTAGGGTATTATTTGCATGTAAATAGAAATAGCTAATAAAAAACTACTTTTATCTAGTTTGTAGAAGCAGTGTTTTATATAGTAGTTAAAAGTGTGGGCTGAGTTTAAGTCCCACAGGCTAGCCACTTAACACCTGTGAATGTGGGCAAGTTACTTATCTTCTGTAGGTAGGCCTCGGTGTTTTGAACTGTGAAATAGAATAACATTTAGGAGCACCCATATAAAATTGCTGATATTTGACAGGTTTTGAAGGCAACTTCATGCGGTTTAACCTAATGACTAACTCTAATATGTATGCTAAGGGGATTGTAGAGATACTATGTGAAGAACATCTAGTATACTTCTGGAATATATTCAAGCAACAATAATATTCTCTCATATTCCCCTCAATTCTCCATGGATGATGCTGACCTTTACATATAATCTCTTCTCAATTTTATGTGTTAGTAAAGATAGTCATGGTATCTAAAATCAAATACTGTAAGTGATAATCATACACTCTAAGAGGTGAATTGAACTTTAGGTATAAATTACTCCAGCTTACTAATTTTTCCAATGAGGAATTCGAATTTAGTCACTCATAGAGAACCCTTTGGTTAGGATCATGGTCTACCAATCCACAGTTTTTCTTATATAACTAGTCCATCTGGCTGTCATAGAATAGCTCTCAACCCAAACTCAATTGAAGAGGGCCTTTTGATGATCATCTTAAAGTTCAAAATATAATTTAACATCAGCGGCAATTTAGACTAATATGAATGTACTAAACATTACCATCTAGACCTTTCATAAGATTTAAGTCACCAAGAGCACTGATTAAAACACTTAGAGGAAAGAAAATCCCCAAATAGAGTTAATACATTAAATTAGCTCTAATTTACAATGTAGATCTTAACACAATTTCCATACTACTACTTCTAAAATTCTTTCCTTTATATCAACTGTTCATATATATTTAGGGCTTCATAGGTTTACTTATTCCATGTAAAATTTAACATAATAACACAATATTAACACAATCTTTATAAGAAACAGGCCACTCTTTTTTATTTTAAGCATGTTGTTGATTTATACACTGTTGTAGTATATATTCAATATAAGAATACCAGCTGCAGGAAATAGCAGTGTCATGACCACTTCAATTAAAAATTGTAGTCATTTGTTAGCTGAATTAATACTCTAGGCTTTGATTCAGAAAAATGTTGACCAAAGTTTGGCCTCAACTAGATTCCAAATTGGTAAAAGGCAAACATATTAATATATGGTCACCAATGGCTGACAGCCTTGGAAAAATGGTAGAAAAATAAGAAATTATTCCTGAGTGTAAAATTTAAGCATAGCACAACCAATTTTTTCTCTGTTTATACCCCATCACTGGTATTATTATATTGCCTGTGGAATTCGAATTACAAAGCAACCATTTTTTGCTAATGTCGTACTGTGTCAAGTAGGCCAACAATTAAAAAATGTAAAACTACAACTACAGCCCATTTTCAATAAAGAGGAAATTAATTGACTAGATTTTTATTTGGAGTAGTAATATTGCTAACCATATAGAAGACGGAAAATAAAGTGAAAGAAGTTAAGAGAAAAAAATAAAAATGTAAAAAGTTGCCTCAGAGATAACTAAAGTTAACAAGGGCACCAAAGATACAGGATTATAGAACCACTTTATCATTTGTTTTCCTAAACTGTATTCAAAGGTTGTTTGTAGCTTTTGAGTGACCCTAAGCAATTTTGGCAGTACTTATTTCTGCATCAACTGTGTTATGAATAGCTGAATATCAGTTCTTTTTTTTCTGATTAAATTTACAAGAATAATGCAAATAGAATTGCACTATGATTTTTGCCTTTGATACCCAAATCAACTAAATGTAAAAGTGGCATATGGCACAAAAGCAAGCTGCAGATGGCCCAACAGCAGCCGTGCACATCTGGCACATGGCTGTTTGATTTTGTATTTGCCAACTCGCCAGATGACTCTTTCTGGAGAGAAGCCCAATAAGAGAAATTCACTCATCTTCCTTCTTCTACAGGCTAAATGTTTTAGCCACTCTTCTCACCCTCATATACATCCTGAAACATTATGGATTCTCAGCCCTTCTAAAAGAAAGAAAAATTACTCTGGTTCAGCTTGATGATAAACAGTACACAGGCTTTCTGATTTTACAACTTCTGCAGGCACTTTAGAGTTTTAACTTTGGGAGCTCGTTAGATAGCCTATAAAACAGAACATTTGGTGTAATGATTATGCCATGGTAAGAATACATTGATAGAAATTCAGAAATATCAATCTCCCTCCAAAAACTTTGCAGCTAGATATTAGAATCAAGCTGTCAAGATATTTATATTTCACCCAATTTGATATCAGTAGTCTAATTAGAATAAAATGGGAAGAAAGCACTCTTTTGTTATAAAAATTATTTTATGTGGTAATTTATATGTTCTAAGGTAAGAGTAAATTTTCTCTTTAAATATGAACTACGTGCATAAAGTGTCTGTGGTAGTCGCTTTTGCTAATATTTTCATATTTCCAACTCCACCCAACAATCTGTACTTACCTAATATGCCATAAGTTATCATGTCGTCTTATATTTGTATATGCTTTTCATGCTGCCTTAAATATTCTTCTTCTACTTTTCCACTTAATACCATCTTTTCATCAATCAAAAATCAAAATGTTACCATTTCTATAAAGATTTTTCTCCTTTCTCCCAACTCCTACAAATACCTCCTTTGTATGTTTTCATGGTGCTTTGAGTAGAACTTAAAAAAGAAAATGCACTCATCCTAGTTTATTGCCTTGATTAGTATAATGGATTGCTGGGGTTGCCATAACAAAATACCACAGACTGGATAATTTAAACAACAAAAATTTATTATCTCATAGCTCCAGAGGCTAAAAGTCAGAGATCAAAATGTAAGCAGGGTTGATTTCTTCTAAGGTATCTCTCCTCAGCTTTTAGATGGCTGTCTTCTCCCTGTATTTTCACATGGTTTTCTCTCCGTGCATGTATGTCCTAATTTCTTCTTTTTATAAGTATGCCAGTCATATTGGATTAAGCCTACCCTAATTACCTTACTTTAACTTAATTAACTCTTTAAAGACCCTCTCCCCAAATACAGTCACATTCTAAGCTAGTGAAGTTTAGGACTTCGACATCTGAATTTAGAGAGGACATGCTTCAGTGCATAACTAATATCTAAGTTATGAATACTCTGAGAGTAAAGGCTGTCTTAGTCACTTATGTTTCCAGTTTCCAGCACAACTAGTTATGAGCAATATCTCAAATCATTTCTTCTATAAATAATTAAACAGAGATGGGAGTTGAATGTAAATCCAAATCCATAGGGAGGAGAGGTGATAAAAAGAACACATGAACAGCATTAGTGTACAACATCTAATCAATGACTTAAGAAGCCCATTCAGTCATGCTGATGTCTATGCAAAGGGTAATCATAAAATGTAAAGATGAAGAAGTTATTGTCAGTAGGAGTAGGGTTGGTTCAGTCACAAGTATTGGAAAATCACAGACCAGTAAATGTCATTCCTGACAGAAAAAAGAATAAGTCAGGAATCATAACACTGAAATGTGGACTGTCATTGGTGCCAAATTTTTAGTAGTAGCTTGCATCAGTTAGCTGTTATCACATTATGCTATGTGAGAAAACACTCAAAATTCATTGGCCTAAAACAGCAACCATTTATTCTTATTCTGGTATCTGTGATTCAACTAGGGGTTTGCTGCTGTACTTGCCAAATTGGTCAGCTATGCTTCAAGTTTTCATTGTGTCTCTACATATTTTCTCATTGAAAGTTGGATGAAGTCAGCTCTGTGTATGCTCACTGGGGCCGGGCTGAAGAGGCAGCATTTACTTAGAGAAAGCAGTTCTCATGGTGATAGCAAAAGTGCAAGACGGCAAGGTCAATCGTGGAAGTCCATTTCCAGCTTTTCTTTACATATCTGCTAATATCCCATTGGCCCAAGTAAGTCACATGGTTAAGCACAAAATCATGTGGAAAGCTGACTCTATTTTTAGTGAGAGGGACAGCAATGTCACATGACAAAAACCAGGGAGTTGTGAACAGCTGGGGCCAAGAATGTAATCTACCGTAAGCCCTTTGAGATCCTAAGGGTAACTTTACAAAAAAAGTTGACTCAGTCACTTTGTAGGTTGTTTTATCCTTATTTAAATAACACTCATTTTTAAAAATTAACATAATTTCTCAAATAATATACAAAGAGATTTATGTAGTCATCAATGCTAAATTATACGGTTCCTTCAATTTCAGCTTCCTGTCATGCCAACACCTTACATGTAGCTAAATCCTACTCCTCACACAGATCTCAGCACAGACACACTACCTGTGCTGGACATGAAATCTGCTTTCAGAGAACTCTGAACTTTCCTGACCTTTGAAAATTCCCTGTTTACTTCACTACAAGGACAACCAGGTCCGTGGCTATAATATAACTGTTACAACCTAAACATCTAGCAAAGTATCTCATGTACAGCATATACCAAGTAAATCTCTGTTAAATGAGGAGAAATAATGTCTTTGGCTTAGAAATAAGCTTCTCAGAGTTAAGAGGTAAAACTAATCCTGGGGTGCCAATGTGAATAACTTGAAGCTGGATTGAGACATTTTCATGAGAAAGATGTTAGGAGGACCCAAGACTGTGTCCTGAATCTAGGTCAACAGGACTCTGAAAGGATGGCTCACAAATTTTCTGAATACAAAGTGAATTATAAATTCAGATTTGGGCTCTTCTGGTCTATGAAATAATGCCTCCCCCCCATAATTATACTTCTTTACTAGAGCATGTAAGTATCCCTTTAGAATGATTTTTTTTTTGATTTGAATCCTTGGGATCAGAATATATGAGTTAAATTTATTTGGGGGATGGTAGGGGAATGTCTGAAACTGAATGCAAGTATCTTGTTAAAAACAGAAACCCTTCTGGCACTAGGAGTTAACTTGGGTCAAGCCTGCAGCTTGAGTAAAAACCCAGGATGATCTGTGTGCCTGAGGAACCAACAAGGGCAATGATAGACAGCTTCTAATACCCAGGAGAAAGGTGATGATAGTTCAGATGGCATGGCTAGGCCCAGTTTCAATGATTCAGAAGAAAGGAGCAAAGGCATTGGGCTTTTTAGGAAAGATCAACAGGGATTCTGGAAAACTAACAATGCTCCTAAATTTGCTACCTTCTAATGCAGCAGGTTATTGAAAGTACTAAAATAATGAAAGCCACATATTACAGTTTTCACTTCCCCGCCTCCCACAAAAAAAAATGTTAATGGCTTGTTAAAGATAATGCAGTTTGAGTTTCTTTTGAGGTGATAAAACAGCAATGTTAGGCAGTGGGATATAAACCACCCTGATTCCTTATCACAACTTTCATGGCCTTGGTGATCTGCCTTTCCAGGCTTCTCGAACCCTTCCCATCCCAGAAGCATCCTTATTCTCTATGGTCCAGAGATACAGGTATTGATTCTGAATCTCTGAAACTCAGATATATCAAACTCTTTCTTGCCTCTCTGCTTTTATTCTATAATTCTGTATACATAGAATGCTTTCCTAAAATATCTTCTTGTGATGTCTCCATCTCCTCATTCAGATCTCTGTTCAAATGCCATCTGCTGAGAAAGACCTCCCCTGACCATACCATGTAGCACAGTTTTCTCCACCCCAAGCTCCTACCCCTCTAGTTCTTTCACTTGATTTTTCTTTGCAGTACTGATTATTCTCCAAATTTATCTTGTTTGTTGATATATTTCTTATTTATCATATATTTCCTACTAGAACAGAACTCCTTCAAGGGCAGAGAGTCAATAAATATCTATTGAATGAATATATGTATGAAAGAACAAAATAATTCAAGCAGAGCCTATAGTAAGATTAATGATGAACTTGAGACTATCAATAGAGGGTCCCATATCATACTATAAGAATGATCTCAAAGTTTGGTGTAACTGAATTAACATACTTAGAATTTGAATAATAATTATTAATAAATATTAATTCACATAGAATATTTATATGGGCCAGATACTATGTCAAGTACTTTACATGCATTAACATTTAATCTTCAACTAACTATGAAATGAAGTACCAATTTTATCTCTATTTTAAAGCTAAAAAAACTGATGGTTCCAATGGCTAAGCTACTTACTGAAGGGCTTTTGGCAACTAAAGGGCACAGCGATAGAATCCAGAAATGTTTTACTCAAGGCATAAGTCCAATTCTACACTGTCTCACTGCATACATGAGGCCCCTTTTGGTCCTTTGCTTTCTTAGCAATTATTCCACTAGGGAACATAAGTAACTACCTCACAGCTTTTCTTTTTGCTTCCTTCTGACTCTTCCTTTCCCTCATGCCACAAAGGATCTGTAGTCTAGAATACATCTTACTTCAACTCTCCCTTTTCTTTCTGGATCATTATGACCATGATGACCTATGAGGGTCCCACAGATCTCTCCTCATAGGTTCCTAACTTCTTGCAACTTGTACATTTCCTTCACTGTCTGTCTATCTATGCTGGTGACTTCTTTGCAATCATGCTTTTCTTTCTTATTAGTCATCATCTCCTCTCTGTTACAGACTACTGCCATTTCATAGAACTTTCTAACCAAATTTACAATTTTTTAGTACATAAAATTAGATTGTCCATATACACATGCCAATTTATTGGTGGATTTACTTTCTGTTTTGAGGGCTTTAATATTTCCATCAGAGTTAGAGACATTCAAATAGTAAGAAACATCTCCTAGGTAACCTCCAAGATTCTAATATTCTGTTTTGGGATATATACAGACATTTAAATTCCTAGAGTCTACATGAGACAAGAATATTTGTGATTATAGAGTTGGGGCCTCAACAGTTTCTTCTTTTCAGCATGTCCACAAAAATAGAATGATGAACAAAGAAATAACTGACATATCAATTATTCAAACAGAGAAAAGCATTAGGTTAGAGTTGACAGCTCCTGTGGTAAGGGAATCTGAACTGGGGTCAGTCAAAACTAGGCTATTTCCCTACAAATAATGAATTCTGTCCTTGGAAAAGGGTATCACGAGATAGAGTATTGTTTCAAGTGTTCACTTTCCAATGCAGTGTTCTTTATGTTGCTAGCATATCTTATTTTATATTAAAAAAAAAAAAAAGCAGTTTTGCCAGGCAAAACCATTGATATCACTTCAATGTTAGTGGGCTGGTTTAGCCTTTGGTCAATCAATTTGACAATAGTTCAAATAAATGCTAGCTCCAGTCTACGTATTATTTCCTCCAGTTCACAACTCTAAATGTGTTTATTTATGTTTGGCACATTTTCACATGATTGCTTTCACATATTTTTGCATATAACTGGTTAAACGTAAAGTGACATGAAAATCAAAATTAAATAAATAATCAAAAGGGCAAAGCAGAAAGAAACACTCCACATCAACAGGGATTTGTAAAATTAGTAGTAATTGAGATATGTATTTGAGAACTGCTTCTACAACCAATATCTCTGAAGAAACGTCTATGCTCTAATCAGATTCAAGCTTCACAGGAAATGCCATACAGGATATACCCATATGTAAGAAGATCTACGTCATGGTTCTGGAATCCCATACTAAATCCCCACATGAACTCCATGAACTTTCACTGAAGTTAGGAAATACAATTTCAGAACCTGGATTAAAGTGGATAATTTATGATATAAAGTGAAATAAAATCTTTCTACACCTGAGCAACACAAAGGGCCAAACTTACAGTTGTCAATTACTTTTATGCAACACAAGATCAGCCTCTGCTCCCAATTACTCATATGCAGAAATAGGACTGGTAGCAAGAAGATCAACAGATCGTCAGAGGTTATAAAAGAAACCTGAAAGTGGACTGAGCAGAAAACACCAGTCTCTCTATCCTCTGCCCTGAGCACCAGTAACCTTAAGAAACTCACAGTCACATTTTCTGAAATTCTGATTCCAAAAGAATGCCTTGACTTTGGTTCTCCTTATAGCATGGAGAAGAGTACAGTCTGGGGAGGAGCTGGAGCCTACTTGGAGTATCTCACACCTTTCTTTTTTTCTCCACCAATGACTAAAGCAGGCTAGAGTACTGTCTGAATACCAGAGAAGCTCTTGAATAAAGAAATTGTATGCAGTGGGGCAAGTTTTTACCCACCAGCTCAAGAGGACTTAGTCTCTCCCTATATATGGTACATGTTTACTCTAAGTGAATAAAACAAAAGATAGCTGTGGACCTGTCAAAGCACATGCATAGTCTTGTCTCCATCCCTATGGCCCACTTTCTCCTGCATGTTAGAAATATGGGCCTGGGTCAGAAAATATTGGCCACAACTTATAACCTCTAAGTCAGATATTTCCAAAAGGGTTCCAGTGTTTAGGGGGCTTCTTACTCCTTGATTCAACCAAAGACTTCTAAATTTACTAGATTTATATAAATAGATTCCTAGGTAAATTTTTATTAGAATAAATGGTTATATGTCTAAAGATTGCGAAAATCATTGCAGAAGTGGGAGCTTAAATTTTTCTTTACTCTCATCTTCTTCACCTAAAATTCTCTTAAAAAGATAAACAAAATGTAATTCTAAGCAGATGAGGCCAGAATGTATAATGACATAGCTTTTAGTAAGTGGATTTGTACATTGAACTTGAATGAAACCACTCTTTTTTAGGAGACTTGTTTCCATTTTTCTCTGTGGAGCTCTCTCTGCTCTCTCCCATTTAAGATGGAGTTGAGCAGATTAAGGAGGAGCCTGGAATAAGAATGCCTTCTAATGAGAAAAACTTATGAGACAGGGTGATGTTAGAGAAAGGAGATACAAGTGGACACTAACAACTTATGTGATATAACAAGTTCCCTTGTCTTCTTTCTCAGTTTCTCCTTTCTGCTTTTAGAGTGGAAACTAAAAGCAAAACCATATGCATATCTAGGGAAAGAAGAAAGGCTGTTTCTGTCCTAAGTCTGGGCCATCGTATAATGGAGATAAAAGTGTTCTTAAGGCTCACTTGTGGTTTTGTCCAGCTTCACTGGAATAAAATATATGATAGGGACGGGAGTTCAGTGCTCTAGCTAGTGATAATGTGTATACATATTGCTTGGAGGGTCTTCTGAGAATATATCTCATGCGTAGCAGCAACTATGATAAATTCAAGATTCAGAAAGCAGTTTTATAACCCTAGGGATCTTTCTTTATATGAATAATAAAGTTGTCTTAGGGGGCAGTGATTAGGAGTTTATAGAAGTGAGTTATCTCCTTTTGAAATGTTCACAGTGGGTAGAGACTTCTCCAAGGGACTAACTTGAGAGAATATTTCCCAAGCAGACAAAAAGTTTTCTGGAAAAATAATTTTCCTGGCCTTTAGCAATTTTTTTCTGCACCCATTGAGAAATTGACATTCATCTGGCTATGAGGCAAATATAGAAAGGCCTAGTAAGTCAATAAGGATTGAAGAATGCGGTCAATATCTACCACATCCAAATTTTATGTTGGGCTTTAGGGACGTTGATTCAGGAGAAGCAAGACATAGCAGAAATCACCTATCTTAGTCTGCTAAGACTGCCATAACAAAATACCATGTACTGGTTGGCATAAACAGTGAAATTTATTTCCTCACAGTTCTAGAGGCTGGAAGTTCAAGATCAGAGTGCCAGTATGGTTGGGTTCTGAGGAGAGCTCTCACCTTGGCTTCAGATAATCACCTTCTTATTTTATCTTCACATTGTACAGGGTATGAGGAGAGGGAGGTGGGTAGGAAAGAGGAGAGAGAGAGAGAGAGAGAGAAAGAGAGAGAGAGAGAGAGAGAGAAGAGAACTCTCTGATGTCTCTTCTTATAAAGACACTAATCCCATCATGAGGAAACTACCCTGGTTGGTACTTAGTAACTACTCATAATTATTAACTAACCCTTTTCCTTATGTCAGTTAGGAATGTTTGAGAACAAATTATAGTAATTTTGTCATTAATAGTATTTAATTGTCTCTCAAAATCAAGAGGTCTGGAAGCTTATACTTATCTAAGTTTGAAGCAGCAGCTCACCAAAGTCTTTAAGGACTTTTTATATTCTTTCTTCATCCAACTTTGAATTGTTTTATCAATAAGAACATCATCAATTGTTCCAAGAGAAATGTGTACATGCTCATACCCAGATGGCTTAGTATAAGTGCTTGTCACCTCATAGTCACCAGATAGCCCACATAGTTCCCAGCATCATACTTACATTCCATAGAGAAATAAAAATTTATTTCATCAAGAAAGCAAAAGTTTCTCAGTAGCCTTCCAGTAAATTTCCTCTTAATGCTTCACTGGCCAGGTCAACTATTCACCCTATAGGGCATGTGAAAAAGGAATTGGACATTAAATTGAGATATGAATTTGGTAATGTTACAGATTCACCAAAAAAGGCCTATTCTATGCCTATATCTTGAGAGACACTTTTATGAATTAAATTTGTTTAGATTCTAAATTAAAAAAAAAGAGCTCCAAAAGTCATAATTGATTACCCAATAAATATTCAGTTAATATAAAATACATGTAAAATCATTTTCCCGATATTATATTATATAAACTAAAATATTAAGTGAGAAAACAGGGGAAAAGCCACAAAGAAAAAATGCAGTACCTATATCAATGTCTGATAAGTTGATCACCATGGTAGCTTCTGACACTTATTCAGAAATGGAGAATCACCACTTGATTCCATAGAATCAACAAGAACACTGACCTCATACCACCTGGGGTAGGTGAGTGCTTACCAATACTTCCATTTGTTGCGGAAAAAAAAAAATAAGCCAAATGTGCCCATGAGCCATCCGGACATCTTGCAGAAGACATGGTCATTTGTCAGAATGACACCAGGATACTTTGAGGAGAGTGTGAAGCCTAAATATTATCTAGCACATTAAGATTCTGGAAGAGAGAAGTAAAAATCACCCTGTCACTTGGTGGAACTGAAGGCTAGAAAAATTGGACTTCCTCATGATTAATGCTAGCACCTTCAGCTTCCACTCTGTCACCTACTTCTATGGAATCTAGGTTTATATCGTGGGCAGGAAGAAGCAAAGTATGTATCAAAGCAAAAAAAGAACCAGTTTTTTTCCTAAAGATTGCTTTAACTCTTCAAAGAACCTCCCCTTTCACATACATCATGTCTCTTTCTGTGGCTGGCTCGATCAGTGAGTATAATTAGACTGAATCTCTGGTGGCAGGGCAGGTGGCAGCTGAATGGCTAGAAAATTACACACTTTGCTTTTACGCTGCCAAAAGCTCCTGTTTTCCTGTTTCTGAATTTTTTCTTTCAAAATAAAAAAGTTTTTTTCAAAGCATGAATTTCAGTAGAGTTGTATTCAAAATCATTACAAAATAGCTAACATTGTGGGAAGATAGTCTACAAATATAAAATCTTGTCGAATAGGATCAGTAAGTTACAAACATATAATATTAAAACCAATGAGACAGGGTAAGGAAGAAAAGTAATGATATCAATTATAGTAGAATTATTTCAATTTCATATAAAAATCTAATGATACTTTGTTCTTGCATACATTGAAGATCTTGAACCTTAAACCTTTAAGTAGAAATGTTTGTTTTTATCTTGAAGAATAGCTAAAATGATGAATCTTCTTTAAAAGAAAATGTGCACATATTTGACCTAAAAAATTCTGGAAATATTGGTTTCAAATCTTTCTCAATTAGAATTCTATTCATTATAGAATAACAGATTTTAAAAATCCAAAAATAAGAGAAAAATATGTGAATATAAAAGAACAATCCCTTGACATTTCTTTTCTCAGAAGTAGTATTTAAAGTTGCTGAAGGTGTGCTATAAGATAAAATAAGGAAAAAAATTCTTTTAAATCAAACTTTAAATTTAAAAAGGAGTTGACAGAGATCAGTAAATTATTTAAGAAATGAGGGTAGTGGGGAACGGTTAGAGCAAACTTTACTAGATGAAGCAAGCAAAAAGAGAGGATGGTTATTTGGATGAAGTCAAGGAAAAGGACAAAGGATATATAAAGATACACAGAAGGACATTGAAAGAGTGCTCTGAAACCAGGAAAGGAATCTGTTTCAAAGAGCAACAGATGGACATGTGGAAACTATAAAGGGTGAAGATAATTTTTAAAGTGGTGTCAAAAGAAAATAGCAGAGAAGTTAAAGAAATTAAGTTGACAGAAAAGTTTATTACTTGACTAAGAGATAAAGAAACACACAAGGCATGGAATTCAGAAATACATGGCAAAGCTTAGAAATAAGCATCAGAAGCCAGAGGTTATGATGGATCAATAAATATTGTGACAATTTTTACAACTGAAGTCATTATACTATTTGACTTATGAATGCCAGATTGTGGGTCAGACATGGCCCAAGGGCTGGGGGCAGGGGTGGGAAGGGAGTTGGGGAAGGGTAAAGAGTCTCTTTACTGTTTTTCTCTTACTTGCCTGAAAGACTTTCCTTTCAACAGGATACGTCTAAGGATTTTCAGAAAATTTGTTAGGCGTAGAGATTCCCTAATATCCATGATATCATTAAGTCTTCCAATTCATTCCCAAATAAAGAGCCATGCACCACACCAAGGAAAGAATTCTAGTCCTCCCTGAATTCCTCTTCTTAATCTATAGGAAATCGCTAATATTGGAGTCAGCTTCAGTGATCTAGAATCTCTCTCAAATATATGTCTCCAGTTCCATCTCTCTCCCAAGTGCGCGCTCTCTCTCTCTCTCTCTATGTTTATATATATATACATATATATACATATATATATATACATACATACATATATATATACATACATACATATATATACATACATATATATATATATATATTGCTTCCATTTGCCTATGAGAAGTCAAAATACCTCTTCCGCATAGAAAAGGTCTTTTAGAATCACCTGTTGATCTCTCCAGCCTCATCACTTTACCTTGCTATGAATTCCACTTATAGCTAAACTCAGTTTCTCCAAACACATGAGCAGTGAGCTCTTTCAGCCTGACCAGGAAAATCTTACTCACTTTTCACAAACCTCAAATATTACTTTCTCAGAAGACCCTTCCCTCCCTGTACACAGCTATGTATCTTCCTCACCAATGGTACTTTGAATGCCTAGAGACAAATATGATGACATGTTCATCCCTGCTTCTAGTACAATGCCCGCTATGTCTTGTTTCTAAAAAATATATTTCATGAATTACTGCAAATTCTGTAACTTCAGATTGTTGTTTCAAGCTATAGTTTTCTTTAAATACACTGAGTATTTTCTCCAATCCACAGAGCATACCTATGCCACCAGAAAAAAAAAAAATGTTAGAATATGATAGGAAAGGATATTTTGCCAGGTGGAAGAAGTAGCTAGGAGAGGAGTTGAGAGCACACATATTGTTTTGCCATGTTATTTCCAGGATTAGATATCCAAATATGATAATCTATACATAACATGGCATGCATTTTAAAGTACAAATCCATATGTAATCAAATGGATGATTATCAAAGTCATGAAAGAACATGGGGAAAATAAGGACAGTTGGGATTTTCTTCCAATAATTAAACTAAGAAAGCAAACACAGTACTTATAAAGACACAACTTTGGCCAGCAAGAATTGACCACAACTCAGTTGATATAACTGAGATAAGAACATGTCACTCCAAAGGAAGATTGAGTGGCTGTAAGAGTATCAAAGAAGACTGTCAGAGAGGCAAATATCCATTATGATAATACAAACACTAACCAAGAGAGAAGATACATTTCTAGACAGACATAGGTATAGATCTGATTTGGCTGGAATAGTTCTGCTATATAGCTGGACAGTGTAAGCTATTACTATTACACATTGAGCCTATTTATCGAATATCCCTTGTTCTAATTATATCATCACTAATCCCAAGTAGTTTGTCTATATAGAGAAAGAGAGGCAGGTCAGGCCAAGAAAAATATCTTATCTTTATAATACATTTCTCATTTTAAATTAGTAAACTGCATTCTTATTTTATACTCTAGTCTTCTGTGAGGTCTGCTCGCATGATTCAACATGCCAGCATCTTATCACGTTGAAATACAGATGAGATTAGATTTCTGACTTTACAAGGCTGAGTGCCAGATTCACCAGTCATCCCTAAGACATACCCTTCCTTTGTAATTACTTCCTTTCTTCAAATACAAATTCCCCAATAAAAAAGAGGAAAATATAGAATAATTGGTACCAATCTTAAAAAGTTTCCCAGAAAATGATGACAACTGAGAAGTAGAAGCATAAAATTTTAGACAAAGATCAAAGATCCACCTAAAATAAAGGATGAGAATAAGGAGGAAAAACTATACATCTCAATTCTAAAGTGTGATTTCAAGGAGGAAAAAGAAACAAAGGCAATGATGAATTCCAGGAAGATAAGTAATGAGATCATACAGTTAGAATTGGTAATAAGAATGTGATTTTAATGGACCAAAAACTAGACTGCTGAGAGTCAAGGAGAAAGCAAGAGAATGAAATGTAAAGGCAATAGTATAAATCTTGTAATGCACAAGGAAAACTGACGCAGTAAGATTTACACATACATAAATCTGAGAGCTTTCGAGTTTTGCTTTTAGACCTAGAGCACATTATTCTGGTCATGTGATAGCAGAAGTGACTATAAGCAAGAGATTTCAAAAACATAGTCACCAAGAAAAGAAATGGTGATCGATGCCACTTATATAAAATAAGAGTGAAAATGGCTGTGCAATTGTTGCTTCTCATAGCAAACCAGTCCCAAGAGGAAAAGATCAATGTTTAGGTAGCAACATAGAAGATGCTACATCTAATGTAGATACAAAGATTCAATTCTTGCTATTTTATTACCTATTTTATTACAACAAAATCAAGACTGTTGTGGCCAGTTTTGTGCTCAAGTACATATTTTGTCACCAATTTACAGGCAACTGAAGAGAGACTCTCAAGTCCAATTTTATAAAGTTAAGATGCTTTTATTTTACTGTAAATACACAAGGAATCCTCTTACATAGAGAGATAAATCTTCACTATTTTTGAAATAGAAACTTGAAGAGTAAGAGAATCAATAACACATATCTGGCAAAGATAATCTAAATCACTGCCCTTTTCCAGGATTTATCTAGCCTTTAGTACTTAGAACACTTTATATAATTTAAATATAGAACTGGGATAGGCCCAAGCAGTTATTTGTTCTCTGAATGGTCTCCTAAAACAAGTAGTTTGAGTTTACTAATTTAAAATTTCTAAGGTCAAACTAAAAATTATACATAGACTATTGAAAAGATAATCACTGGCACAGAACCGGGCTGCCCAAATGAGTCTTTTTCATTTTTTATTTCTGCATGGAGAATAAAAGTTATCGGATTAGACAACTTTTATAGGATTAGACTAACATAAACAGTAAACTTTCTAAAAGTTGATGACACTCCATCTCTCCTTAAATCAAGGCTTTGTATTCTCACACGTCACAGAAGCCATTCAAAGCTCAAGCTTCAAAGCAAATTACACGATGTTCAGCAGGGTCAGTGTTTTTATTTAGCTCTGTAGGGAGTTAGAGTGATGAGAAAAGAAAAGAGAATGAAATGCATAACAAATATAAATTATATCATAAGAATTCGTGCAAATATTAATCATTAAATTACTTATCCAAGATTAAATATCTATGTAGGAAAACTTAGAAACAATATTTGCAAGCATCATTTATCTACTTAACTATTCCTTCCTGGGTTGTCTTTGAACTTTCTGACTCTCTCTCTAGTAAACCACACACACACACACACACACACACACACACACAAACTGACATACTTAAAAATACTGCAAAGAATTTCACAGACTTCATAGATTTTTTAAAGCAAGAAGCACTGTGTCTATCCTCATTCTCCCCCTAAATCCCTCACGTAATACCATTTTGCTCTCTGCTTTCACTGTTAAACTTACTGGTAATGACAGCACATCAAGGGCTTACAAAACATAATGCAATTTTAGTTTGTAGAGTTCAAAACTCAACCCCAAAATTTTTAAAATTCATTAAAAGTATGATTCCAGTTAGTGAAAATTAATGTTATTGTTATACCACAATATGCTACCACTTCACATCTACTAGAATAAATAAAGTTGAAAAGACTAATAGTATGAAATGTTAGTAAGAATATGAAGCAGCCAGAATTCTTCTACATTGCTGATGGAATTGTAAAATGCTATGAAAACTTTGGAAAACTCTTGCTCAGTTATAAAGTTAAACATACATTGTGACCCACTAATTTCATGCCTTGGTATTTAATCAAGAAAAATAAAAACATATGTTCACAGAAAGAGTTGTTTGAAAAAAAAATGTATATAATAGCTTTATTTTCAGCAGTCATAATGTGGAAAATAACTCAAATATTCATTACCATGAGAATGTATAGACTAAATGTGGTATAGTCATAAAATGGAATATTACTTAGCAATAAAAACAATTAATAGAACATGGATATCTAAAAAATGATGTTGGTGGAAAAAGTCAGATACAAAAATGTACATGTCATTTAATTCCCTTTATATGAATAACAGAATAATCCACAGATTAAAAAAATCAGAACAGCGTTATTTCTGAGGGAAGGAATTGAATGGAATGGGTAAGATAACTTCTTGGGGTGTTGGAAAGGTTTTATATCTTTGAGTGAGTGTGGGTTAAAGGGATACATATATCTTACAAATTTTATCAAACTATATATTTAAGATCTGTTTATTTTGCTGTTTATAAATTATACCTCAAATCAAAACAATTTTAAAAAGCTAAAGATAGATATCAAATTTACCTGTGAGGCGAGAGAAACAGAGAAAAGGAAGGGCCTAGTCCAAACAGAAGGAAAGTCCTAGAAGGAGATTAGCTAGGCACCTTACCACAGGGATATTCCCAGACAAATATAATCATAAATCATAGACTGTGATCATAAAAATCCACCACACATACCATCCAACCATTGCCATTTTAGTCCTAATAGTTCTTAGCACTTGCCTCTCTGAAATTTAATCCCTGGCTCTTAGTTCTGCATTATCATACTCATAGATGACGAATCATCTCCCATGTGATAGCATTTAAAATATTTACTGAGAGTTAGTATGCCTTCCTACTTTAGTCTTCTCTCCTCTCGACTAAACAGTGCCAGTTCCTTACTTTAACTGATAGCTAAATGGATACCAAGGCTCTCATCTATTTAGATCCCTCTTTTCTTAACAGATTTTTATTTATCAGTGGGCTATGATGCTTTTATTCATCAATCTAAGTTTACATTAGCATTTTTGGAAGTCATGCCACTCTTTCAAATAAACTGCTGCTGACCTATGCTTTTTATAATCTATGCATGTGCAGTGAATCAAAATTGCAGAATGTTAAAGGCAGAAGGCACTTCAAGAATTGTGTAGCTCAAATTGTCTATTTCTTTAACTTCTGAAGAAACTGAGGGTTCAATATTGATTAATGTAAAGTGTTCAGCAAGTTTATGAGAGAATCAGATCAATGTCTTGTTCCTTGTTCTTGTTCCCTTGTAGTAGAACATCTACTACTACCACATCAGTTAGTTAAGGTGTATTAAACAAATCAACAGAAATGATGTGATTTGGGCTTGCTGTATTCTGTTTCATCTCACAAAGTTCCTTTTCAGGGGTTCAACTCTCAATTTAGCATGCAGAAATCTCCTTTCTGGCTTCACCTGCCACTGTTCTCTAGTGCCCACAATTTGCTATAGTGAAATATAACCATTTAACTTCACACAAACATACCACTAAGTTTAGAAACTGCATGACATCTACATGCTGTTTCTGCTAACAGAAATCAATTTTCCTGTCCATCTTTTTATCTAGATAACTGTTATTCATCCATCAATTTTATCTCAAACATGGATTTCCTCAAGAAGCCTTCCTTATTCCATCCCAAGTCTGACTTAAAAGTAGTGTTAACCTGAAGCTGGCTCATACAGGCTATGAAAATCATTTGCGCATGTCTCTTCCCAACTCTGTGTTCAGTGGCATCATGCTGATAGCCCAAATCATCCATGGTAGAGATATTTACATCATGGGCACTGACAACGGCTACAAATTGTGTGTGCATGCTTTGCTTTCTTCCAGACAACTAACTGTTAAAAATTTATCAGTTCCTTTTCTGAGTTCCCTTTACTCCTCATAAATCATCTTATTAAAAATATTATCCCCCGTCCCAAAATGATTTGTTTACTATTCTTCATTTCTAAATCTTGTTTCTCATAGATTTTGTATCTTGAGCTTTCATAATATATAGTAAGTACTCAGTAAATATTTATTAAATAAGGGAAAAAATGAGAATATAATTAATTCCCTTTTATTGATACTTTGGAAATTTTTAGCCCTGAGTTATATCCAAACTCTGATTAAGCTTACTAAAGAACCTCAGGAAGCAGAGACCAATTGCGTTGGTCCATTTCTTTAGAGATAAGAGTTACAATGGTAATAAATGAGTTACCAAATAAACATACAAACAACAATCAAAAAAGAGTATACATTGAGATCAGCAAAAATCCAAGAAATGAGCATTGCAGGAGCTGTCTTACCCTGTGGCTTCCAGATGGGGTTAGCCAGTGGGAGGTACCAGCAGGACAGGAAAAATCAGGAGAGACCAAGATGGCCCTCACGAGGAAGAGATAATAAGTCTGATAATGCGCATTCATAGAGGCACAGTGAGCAGTTACAGAGCTGGATGTCCAGTTCGAATGTACAAATGGGGACAATGACACCTTACAGCATTGTCTTAAGGATTAAATGCTTAAATACTATAGGTAGAATGGGCTGCAAATTTGGCAAAACAAATGCAAATTAATTTTTACTTTAAAATTAGAACAAAAAATAACAGCCTTTACAATAATAAAAATAAAATGACATATAAGATCAATAATAAATCATAGAATTATAAGAGAACTTAAAATTTTTCCTTTCTACTTTCTTTTCTCTATAAAAAGTTAGTAGAGTCTCATAAAAACTTATAGCTCAGTCAGTCCTGGAAGTTTTCCAACTCTATGTTTCTCCAGCCCCCAGGCCGAGGCTACTGTAGTGTAGCTACAGACTCCAGGTTAAGTATAAGACTGGGGAACTTGAGCATGGTGGCCTTTAATCTCCCTGACAGTAGGAGAAGCTATTCTTGTCCTTTTCTCTCTATATAAAAGTCTAAATCAGAAATGTAAAAAACATATATATTTTTTAAGTCTAGAGGGATTGATTTTTCTGATTTTTAAACAGCTGTATCATGGTAAAACTAATGTCAAATAAACTAAACATATTTAAAGTGTGCAATTTGATTGGCTTTGACATATGTATAAGACCATGAAACTATCACCACAACTAAGATAATGACATATACACTCAACAGTTTCCTTATACCCTTTTATAATACTTCCCTCCTAACCCTCTTCCCATCCACTGTTTCCATGCAACCACTAATCTGCTTGTTGTCACATTCATTATCAATTAATGTGTGTTTTCTAAAATTTTATACAAATGAAATTGTCCAGTGTTTTTGTTTGTTTGTTTGTTTGTGTGTGTATGTTTGGGGGGTTGTTTTGTTTTGTTGGTTTTGTTTTTAGCTTCGCATTGTTCATTCAGCACAATTTTTTGAGATTCATCCATGTAGTTGCATATTTGAATAGTTTATTTCTTTTCATTGCTGAGTGGTATTCAGTTGTGTGGATATATCACAATTACTTGTCCATTGACTTGTTGATGAACATTTGTGTATTGTGTCCAATTTGGGGCTATGAACATCCATGTACAAATTTTATATGACATTGTCGGAAACTGAATATTTTAATTTTTCTGCATGGTCAGGGCATTTTAAGAAAAGTGCACTGATACTTGGATTACAAAATCATTGAGTAGCAACCCTAAAAATAGAGACCATCAGGGAGATGCAAAGTCTTGTGTGTTACATGCCATTGAGTTGGCTCCAACGCCTGGTGACTCTATGAATGAGTGATGTCCACTATGTCCTGTCCTCAATTGTGCCCTGCTCAGCTCCTATGAACTCATCCCTACAGCTTCTTTTATGAAGTCAATCCATTTCTTGTTAGTCTTACTCTCTTTCTTCTCTTTTCCCCAACATTATTGCCGTTTCTAAAGAACCCTACCTTGTCATAATATACCTGAATGAGAATACCTTCTTCTTTTCCTAAAGCTATAATTTATTTTGATTTCAAAGAGAAATAGACTTAGATACCCTTCTTCTCTTCCCCCCAAAAAGATTTGCTTATGTTCTCTATATTGCAGAATAAAGTTTGCTCTTTCTCTCTCTGAAGAGGAAAAGAAGGTATATTTGCCAGCTGTTCTATGTAAAATCTGAGATTCATAATTTTGGAGTTTCTCTCTTTTGGTGTAAATCCTTCTCCATGCACAAAAACATTGAGCCCTCATATGTCAGCCTGTGGAATATTGAGATGTAGAGAAATAGTACTCATTTGATCTGTGAGTAAACCATTGATTTGTTTCCTGATCCAGCAACTCCGTATTTTCTGTCAAGGTAATATAGATAAATAATAGGTAAATAAATATAAATATAAAAACTTAACTTAAAAATGTTTTCATTTCTCTTGGATAAATATCTAGGAGTAGAATAGCTAGATCATGTAGTAGGTATATTTTAAACTTTTTAAGAAACTGCCCAACCATTTTACAAAATGGATGTAACATTTTTACATTCTTACCAGTAGTGCATAAAAGATCTCATTTCTTCTCATCCTAACACTTGGTATTGTCAATCTCTTTTTATTTTAACTCTTCTACTAAACACATAGTATCATTTTATTACGGTTTTAATTTGCATTTCCCTAATGAGTAATGAAGTGGAGTATCTTTAGACGTATTATTATTATTATTTTTTTTTTTTTTGCTATCTGTAAAACTTCTTTGATAATGTATCTGTTCAAATTTTTTGCCCTACTCAAAATTTTTATATTGGGTGGTTTGTCTTATTATTAAATTTTGAAGAGGTCTGTACATAATCTAGATATAAGTCCTTTGTCAAATATGTTTTGTAGGTATTTTCTCATGAAAGGCTTTGTCTTTTCATGTTCATAGCAGTGTCTTTTGAAGAGTAAGCATTTTAATTTTGAGTCTAATTTATTGACTTTTTATTTTATAGTTTATGATTTTTTGTGTTTAAAAAAAATCTTTGCCAAACCCAAGGTCATTATTTTCTGCTGTATTTTCTAGAACTCTTTTAGATTTATATTTTAAATTTAGGTATATAATCAATTATGAGTTAATTTTTATATATAGTATAACATATAAATCCAAGGATTTTGTGTGTATATGTGTGTGTGTGTTTTGCAAATGGATAGCCAAATATTTCAGCACCATTCATTAAAAAAAAACTCTTCTTTATCATTGTATTTTTATTGAAAAATAAGTTTTTCATATATGTGTGGGTCTATTTCTCAACTTTCTATTCTTTTCTAGTAATCTCCTTGTCTATTTTTATTCCAGTGCAACACCATCTTGATCACTGTAGCTTTACAATAAATCTTGAAATCAAGTATTGTTAGCCCTTTAATTTTTTTTATCAAACTTGTTTTGCTTATTCTATGTCTTTGCAACTTAATATAAATTTTAGAATTAACTGTCATTTAAAAATAAAAAAAGCTTACTGGTATTTTGACTGGGACTGCATTGCATCTATGCACCAATTTGTGGAGAATCAATGCCTTAATAGTGAGTCTTCTGACTCATCAACACGTTATATCTCTTTAATTTTTAGGTCTTTAATTTCTTTCAGGAGTGCTTTTAGTTTTCAATTTATAGGCCTGCACAACTTTTATTAGATATATCTTAAGTATTTAGTATTTTTGGTCTATTATATTGTATTTCAATTTCAATTTTGATTATGTTTATAATATATAGAAATAGAGTTGATATTTGTATATCAATCACATATTCTGTAATCTTGATAAATAAGCTTATTTTTTCTCTAATTTCTTCTTTTTTAACTTTGCAGTAACTCTTTTATAGATTCCCTAGCTCACTGATGCCCTTTTCATTTCTTTCTCCATTTTTTTCTGACTTTCATTTTGAATAGTTTCTATTATGAAATCTTCAAATTCATTCATTTTGTCTTCTTCAATGTCTAATCAGTGTATTTTTATCTCAATTTATTAATCACATGCAGTCCATTTTTCACCTCAGATGTTATAGTTTTTATCTCTAAAAGTCCAATTTGAATCTTATTTAATATCATATGTTTCTACTTAAACTTTTGAAGATTAGATGTATAGTTTGATTGCTCAATGTTCTTGTCTATTAATTCTAACATCTGTGTCTTTTCTGAGCCAGTTTCTATTATTTAATTTTTCTCTTCATTAAGGGTTATATTTTCCTACTTCTTTACATGACTGGTAATTTTTAACTGAATGCCATACATTGCGAATTTTACCTTGTTGAGTACAGCATATTTTTGTATTCATATAAATATTCTTGAACTTTATTTTTCTGGGATGCAGTTAAGTTGCTGAGCAATAGTTCAATTCTTTGTCTTGCTTTTTAAGATTTATAAGGTAGGATGAATGTCATATTTAGTTTAAAGCTAATTATTCTCCTCTACTGAGTCAAGACTCCTCTGGGTACTATCTACCCACTGTTCTGTGAATTATGAGCTTTTCTAGTATTGCTTATATGTCGAATCCCAATACTCTGGTGAGCACTGGATACTCTTTCCTCTAATAATTTGGAGGGTTCTTTCCACAACCTTAAATACTTTCCTTGCATTTGTATACTGATTTATATACTGCTGAATATTTAAGAAGTACTCTGACACTTTCTGGATTTATCTGTATACATCTATCTTTGGTGATTTCTTCTACAAACTCAAAATTTCTTGCTCTTCCTCAATCAGGAGGCTGACAGTTTCCACTTTTGTTCCCTACTTCCTGAACCCTGCCTGGAAATTCTCTTTAGTCAGTCATCTAGGAAGATGGTAGGGCACACCTTTTTTCTTTATTCTGCATCTCAGAGATCACTGAACTTTACTGCCTAATGTCCAGTATCTTGAAAATCACTGTTTTCATATATCGTGTCAGTTTTTTTGTTATTATTTCTAATAAGAGCAAATCTTGTTCCTGTACTTTGTCACAAAAGTCCTCTCTATTCTATTTTGTTCTGGGAGGTTTACATTGTCAGAAGAGAATCTTTCTTGTGAACTTTATGAGAATTTCTAGTAGTTCTAGATTTTATCTTCATAGCTGCAGATCCAAAAGAAAAGATCTCAATTCCTTTCCTAGTTACTAAAGATCTTCAGGTTGATCAAACTTGAGTGGCTTGGCATCAGTCAACCCTGAAGCAATCACTGTGGCTTGGGGAGTACTGTGTTCTACCTGAGACAGCTTACATCCCTGACAACCCCAAGACCAGGGTGCATGCAACAGCACCACACTGCATGGGGTGAGTCAGAGAGAAATGCCTCCCCAGAATATAACCAGGGTGCCATTGTAGATTGGCAGATGGATGACTAACTCAAGAAAAACAAAATAAAATACAAGCAAAAATGTCTATTATATAATTATTATGAGAATTATGAGAAGATAAGTATAGAAAACTTAGTTATTCAATCAAAAAGCTTTAAGACTTTGTTTCATTTTATTTTCTGTTTTGCTTTGAGTCATTTTGTTAGTAGTTATAGCTTTATAATAATTCAACTGAGCCAAATTAATTTGCTGGTCCAATATTATAAATGTTTTCTGTTCAACATCATAAATGAAATACCAATTTATTAATAAAATACTCTTGTGGCAAAAAAAATAATATTGAAAATAATAAGAAACCTTTTCCTTACCTTTGGTCTATTCTAAATTTTTGCATTATTTTTTCAATTATTTAACTTCTCAAGATGTCTTTTTCAATTCTATAAGAAAAAGATTTCCATGATTAATTTTATATTAGAGATCAGATATAGGCAAACATATAGCTATGGTTAGTATGAATTTTGAAAATTTATCTTGTCCTAAATCAGTTTTAAAATGTGACCTATTCCTTGTAGACCAATAGATTTCATACTGCCTCCTGTGAGCAGAACAAATGACGTAAAAGTGCACATTTCTTCCCTCTTCATCTGTGTTTCTAAATGACTTAGGTAGATGCATCATAGGAAAGATAGCAACATTATCATCAAAATATGTATGAATTATTTTTCAATGATGTTTTCCACATTTTCTAGTTTCCTTAAAAGGAGTACAACCATTTTAATATAACTAAAAAGTGTTACTCAATATGTCCTTCATTTTAGACCATGAATGAATAATAAGTAATCAAAAAAACTTAGGATCTTTTCATCTTCTACCCCCAGCTGTTTAAAGTGGCATAAAATTCATTTTAAAACTTTCAAAGGTATTGGACTAAGAGTTTTTTTAAATTGAAATTTGTGCCATAAAGGTATATCTGCTTAGTTTTCAGAACAATGCAATGCCTAGTAGGAAGCCCTAGCTGGGAGTCATCTCACTGGATACATTTAATTTACACCTGGCCAACTTCCCCTCACAATCACCCCTAATTGCAGATAGGTACAATTATATAAAGTTTGAATGACTTTTTTTGCGTGCATGCATGCATCAGTGTATCATTTCAGATATGCTTAAGCTTTCCATTTGTCCTCTATTATTTTCATAAAATGTTAGTTCTTTGAAAAAAATGATATAACAGCTCATCAAGTTAAATTGAATAATTCTTTTCATCTTGAGGATTACATCCATGCAATCTATATGATTTTACTATTTATTTCTTATCTTGATTAGATAGTGTTGCTTTTCCTCTACTTACATTTAAAAATGACCTAAAACTCTTTTCAAAGTTAAAAAAGAATAACTAATTGTAGTACTCTTTCTGCCTAAATTTATAATGAATTAACAAGAATCAGAATAATAATCAGTGAAACGATTAGCAATTTTTTGTTTCTCTTAGATGGTTATATAATGTGCATTTATTTTTCAAATTATTTTTTACATACTTCCCTTATTTATTTTAGCTAATCAGGGTGTCAACGGAGCTGATTAAGCTGCTACTCAAGAACTAACACATAAACTTCAAATGAGTATATAGATTTAAGATACATACTCATCAGCTAGCATGTTTGAAAGTGATCAGCTATTCAAATATTAATAGATGGTTACATAATAAATCCACTTAAAATTCAAGATTAAATATTCAGAGTTGACATTGAAGACCCCAAAACTCATTCAATGAGTTATATATTATATTTTGTTAAGAAGCAGTCATAGATTTAATCAAGAATTCCACAAATATGAGAAAATGTATTGTAGTTTTATACACTAGCAATAAACAATCAAAAATTAAAATTGGAAAGAATACAAGAAAGACAGTTTGTTTCCCCAGAAATGTACAAGCTTCTTCCTAAACCCTGAATTTTACTAAAAATAATAAACATAGCTTTTTCATTAAAAAAAATATGGTTTTGGAAAAAAATATGAAATTGGAAAACAATATAGCATCAAAAACATGAAATAATTAGGGATAAATCTAACAAAAGATACGCAAGGCCTATACACTGAAAACTAAAACACACTGCTAAGAAAAATCAAAGACCAAACTAAATGGAATTATGATATACCTTGTCAATAGGTCAAAAGACAAAATATTGAAAAGATGTCAATTCTGTATAAATTGACATTTAGATCAGAATACCAGTAGGCTTTGTTTTTAGAAATTGATCAGAAAATTCTAAAATCATATAGAAATACAATAAGCAAAACAACTTGATAAAAGAAACAAAGTTTGAGTCTGGTGCCTTAGACTACTCGGATGATTGGATAAAGATGATGTAATATGTATATACAATGGACTATTACTCAGCCATAAGAATAGATGAACTACTGCTATTTGCAACAACACAGATAGATCCTGAGATTATCAGGCTAAGCAAAATAAGTCAGAGAGAAAAAGTTGAGAACCATATGCTTTCACTCATATGTGGAACATAAAACTGAAAGCAACAAACGAACAAGACAAACAAACAAAAACTCATAGACATAGACAATAGTGGTTACCAGAGAGAAGCAGGGTGAGCAGAAGGTAAATAAGAGTAAGGGGGGTCAAATATATGGTGACAGAATGAGGTTTTACTCTGGGTGATGAACACACAATGCAATATACAGATGGTGTATTATTGAATTGTACATTTAAAATCTATATAATTTTATTAACCAATGTCACCCCAATAAATTTAATAATCAAAAAAAGAAAACAAATTTTGAGGACTAAAAATACCAAATTTCAACATTTAAGTTAAAGCTATAATAATCAAGATAGTGTGATTTGGTAAAAAGATAGAAAAACTGATCAATGGAACAGAATAAAATGTACAGAAATAGACCCACATGTATATGGACAATTGATTTTGGACAAACATCCAAAGGCAAGTCATTAGAGAAAGAATAGTAATTTCAAGAAATAGTGCTGAAACAACTGGATATCTATGTGCAAAAAAAATTGAACTTTGATCTATACCTTGCATTATATGCAGAAATTAGCTTAAAATGGATCATAGACCTAAATATAATAAATTAAATTATAAACCTCTAGAACAGAACATAAGAGAATACTTTTGTGACTTTGGATTAGGCAGAGACTTCTTAGAGATAACATCAAAAGCATGATTTATTAAAAATTTGGTAAATTGGACTGCCTCAAAATTAAAAACTGCTCTTTGAGAGACACTCTCATGAGAATGTAAAAACAAATCAAAGCCAAGAGAAAATATATAAAAATCATATATTGAACAAAAGATTTGAAGCTACAATATATAAAGAACTCTCAGAACTTAATAATAAAAAAGTAAACAACCTAATTTTTAAAAACTAGTTTAAAAATTTGAACATTTCACCAAAGAAGATATACGAAAGGCAATTAAGCATATAAAATATGACCAACATTATTATCCATTAGGGAAATAAAAACTCATGACAACAAGACACCACTACACACCCACTGGAGTGATGAAAATTAAAAATATCCTGCCAAGAGTGGTAAGTACATTGCTGATGAAAATGTAAAATGGTACAATCACCTTGGAAAACAGTCTGACCGTTTATTAAGAAGCTAAATGTATACACGAGCCAGCTATTCCACCACTAAGCATTTACTGAAAATAAATGAAAGCATATGTCCATTAAAAGTCTTGTACATAAACATATATGTACATGAAGGGTTTGGATCACACATCTAGTACCTTAACTTTTAAGGCTGCCATTCAAGGGATGGGCCTTCAAACCATATAAGCTCTGAAAGTCAGTGGGTTTAGGGTTCATCACTCCATAGGACTGTAGCAAAGAAGTTTTTCATGGGCTTGCAAACATCATCTGTGACTACTCCTCCAGGGGAAGCAAGCAAAAATGCCCATCTTCTAGTCCTTTCCTGGAAGGGCTTTGACTAATCAGCATGCATATAGGTGCTCACTACATGGATCCTCACAGGGCCTGAAAGAATGCGTGCACTTCTGCCTCTTCACTCTTGTTAGCTCCAACAATAAAATCAAATCATCAGTATCTCCCTGGAAGGAGTTTGTCCACAAAACTAGCACCCTAACTTTTACTACTGTTTTCCAAGGGATGGGCCCCTAAATCACAACCTGATAGTTAATAGGTCTTGCATTCGAGAGTTCCATGGAACTAAAGCAAACAAAGAAGCAATTTCTGAATGGTGCTAGAGCATCCATTGAGGCTATGTACCTTAATATTTTTACATGTCCATACTAACCAAACCAATCTACAGACTCAATGTAATCTTATCAAAATTCCATTGATATTTTTCACAGAAATTGAAAAAAGTACAAAAATTCATATGGAACCACAAAAGGCCCAGAATAGCCAAAGCAATGCTGAAAAAGCAGAGCAAAGCTAGAGACATCACACTGCCTGATTTCAAGCTACAGTACAATACAAAACTATAATAATCAAAACAATATGGTATTGGTTCAAAAACAGACACATAGATCAATGAAATGGAATTGAAAGCCAAGAAATAAACCTATGCATATATATGGTCAATTTCATTTTCCACAAAGGAGCCATAAACATACATGGGAAAGAACAGTCTCTTTAATAAATGACACTGAGAAAACTGGACAGCCACTTGCAAAAGAATGAAATTGGACCCGAATCTTAACACCATACACAAAAAATCAACTCAAAATGAATTAAAGACTTAAACTATAACACCTGAAACTATAAAACTCCTAGAAGAAAAGAGGGGATAAGTTCCTTGACATGGGTCTCAGTGATGATTTTTTTTTTTTTTTTGGATTTGGCATCAAAAACAAAGATAGCAAAAGCAGAAAATAACAAGTTAGACTACATCAAACTAAAAGGCTTCTGCTCAGCAAAAGAAACCATTAAAAAATCAAAAGCAGTTTATAGTATGAGAGAAAATATTGCACAGGGTATACCTGATAAGGCGTTAATATCTAAAATACACAGAACACGCCCTCCCTGCAAAAAAAAATAAATTAAAATAAGCAAAGAACTAATAAGACATTTAAAAAAATTATATAAATAGTCAACCGGTACATGGAAAGGTATTTAACATCACTAATCATAAGGAAAGCACATATCAAAAACACAATAAGATGTTCACCTCACACCTGTTGGGATATCTGTTATTAACAAAGCAAGAGAACAAGTGCTGGTGAGGCTGTGCAGAAAAGGGAACCCTGGTACACTACTGGTGGGAATGTAAACTGCTACTTTCTCTGTAGAAAATGGTATGGAGTTTCCTCAAGAATTTAGAAATAGAGCTACCATATAATGCAGCAATCTCGCTTCTGTGTATATACCCAAAGGAAAGAAAATCATTATCTTAAAGAGATGTTAGTACTATCACATTCACTGAAGAATCAATTTATAACAGCCAAGTTATGAAAACAACCTAAGTGTTCATCAACAGATGAGTAAATAAAATGTGTTATATACATATATTAGAAAATATTTTAGCCTTTAAAAAGAAGGAAATCCTGCTGCTTGCAACAATATGAATAAAACTGGAGGGAATTATACTAAAAAAAAAAGTTGAGAGTTCCAAATTCTAACCACTAGATCACCTGTGAGAATGGCTATTATCAATGACAACTGGTATGGAGTGCTGGAGAGGTTAAGGGGAGGAAAGAACCCTCATACACTGCTTGTAGGAATTTAAATTAGTACAGACACTACAGAAAACAGTACGGCAGTTTCCCAAAAAATTAAGAATAGAATGACCATATGACCCAGCAATCCTTCTACTGGGAATCTACTAAAAAAAATTGAAAATATTTATCCAAAAAGATATATGCACTCTGATGTTTATTGCAGCATTATTCTCAGTGGCTGATACATAGAAACAACCAAAGTATCCTTTGATAGATGATTGTATAAAGATGTAGTAACATACATACAATGGAATATTACTCAGCCATAAGAGATGACATACTGCCATTTGCAACAATAGTAATGGATCCTGAGATTATCAGGCTAAACAAAATAAGTCAGACAGAACTTATATGTGGGACATAAAACTGAAAGCAACAAACGAACAAGACAAAAACTCATACACACAGATAACAGTTTAGTGATTACCAGAAGAGAAAGAGGGTAGGAGACAGGTAGAAAAGGATAAAGGGTACCAAATATATGGTGACAAAGGAGATTTGACTTGGGGTCGTGAGCACATAACGCAATATATAGCAGATGTATTACTGAATTGTACAATTTAAAACCCACATAATTTTTTAACCAATGTCGCCCCCAATAGATTTAGTAAAAATAAAAAATTGAAATCATAAAAGAGAGAGTAGAATGACTGTTGCTATGGGTTAGGGGGCAGAGACAATAGAGAGAAGTTGGTAAAATGGCACAAACTTTCAGTTATAAGATGAAAAAGGTTTGAGAATCTAATATAAATAGTGACTATAGTTGACAATACTGTATTGTGTAATAGTAATTTTCTAAAAAAGTAAAACTTAAGTAAAAATACTTATCACATATTAATAAAAAATTTATCAAAATATGTGATAAAAATATGTGAGCTGATGGATGTGTTCATGAACTCTATTGAGGGAAGGAAATCTTTGACAGCATATACATATATTAAATCTTCATGCTGTACACTTTAAATATCTTATTTTATTTGTCAGTTATATCTAGATAAAACTGAAAAAAGAGCACATACTGTGTGAGTGAATTCATGTAAATTCAGAAAACAAGGAGAGCTTGAGTTAATCTATGGTGTTAGAAGTAGAAAGTATGGTTACCTCTGAGGTTAGAGGATATTAATTGACATGTGACATGAAGGAAATTTCTTGGGTGCTAAAAATGTGTGTCTTTATCAGGGTGCTGGTTACATAGATAAATACATAGGTAAATATTCATCAAGGTATAAACTTAATATTAGTACACTTTACAGTATATATGCTATAAAAAGTTTTTTAAAAGTCATATTTGCTTAAGTGCATATAACTATTTATCTCTAATGGAGGAAAAACAATATTCCCTACCTTTCTTAACAACTTCCAAATTTCACCAAATGTGTGGTGAAAATGGAACCACACCAGCAAGAGATTCTGGGGAATTAAGGGATAGTATAAAAGGGATTATGAATACATGCTGAATATCCCTCACAAAGTTTTTATCTTGTGGATAGTTAAAGAAAGGAAAGCATACAAAGTGTTCTAGAATATGGTCCTACAGATGCTATTTTTAAAATATTCCTCTTGAAATATCCTAGGATCTATAATTGAAACCCAAGAGATTTTGAGTGTGTGTGTGTATTTTAATCAGGATTGTAATATATGGGAAATATTATAGCACATGGTTAGCTAGGACCTAAAATATTAAAATTATGAGTTTTTATACAATTGCTTGATTAAAATTTAAATATTTTTGGAATGTAGAAACAATTTTAATTAGACTATTCTTTAACAGAACAAAACATGTGTTGATTCTCTAACAAAAGAATTTTTATTGAAATAGCAAAAAAAGCAACAAAATAATATTTCAATAACATCATAATTTATGATATATTTATGATTTATTTTCATTTTTTATTTACTTTGCTTAGAAACTAAACCTTTGAATGTACCATATCTAGTTTCAAGCTTATCAATCCTGTTTTATGACTTTTCAAATGAGCATATTTTACTACAGAGAAAAATACTTTGTGTATTATAAAGTGAATTGCCATTAATGGCGTACTTTTCAGGTTTTCAGATTATACATGCCATATAAACAAATCATTCAATGTTTTAACATACCGTATTAGAACGACAAAATATATTTCATTACAGAGAATCCTAAATTTTGTAAGGCTTATCAAGTACAGTATCTTTATAAAGATTTGTCACCTACTCCTCTCCTAATTTTTATCTTTATTACTATCCCTATTGCTACAATTTGTCATGTGTTATCCCCCATCTTCCTGTTATTGCCCAGACAATATCATCTGTCAAGCAAACACTTTCTTATTTGGAAGGGTCCAATTGTACTCTTAACTTGGTATAAATTTGGCATGTTTCCTCATGAGAATTACCCACATAATAAAGATACTTTGCTTCACTCCATCCGTCACTTATCTTTTCTCACCTCTACTGAGTGTGGGCACCCTAGGTCAATTTGAATGTGGTGTTCTCACATATCTCAGCATGGTCTTGAAGAGAAAACATGGTCTATCTAATCTAAACTAAAGTATTTTCCCTACTTTCCTCATGTAGCATATTTTGTAATTTCAAGTTCACTGGTCATTTCTTTCTGATTTACAGTATACCACTGTGCTGCATGTGTCATCCAATAAACTATTCATGAGAGTATTTGCAGGAGGGTTACTGAGTAAAAGAAAGGCAACTTGAAAACTGCATTCACTGATGCTAAGGTCCTCTCTTTTTTAATTCTCTTTTTATAAATGTTATCAGCCCTTTATTTCAATATTGTAGTCATTTCACATTTTCCACATGTCATTGAAGACTTTTCCGAGTTTGATGAGAACATTTATAAAAATCTTCTAAAATTCCACACTATGGCTCTCAGACCCACCATAATATCTATAAGTTTTCTGTGTACGCTTCTATTTCTTCATCTCCTATTGGACTACCATGTGTTATTTGGCATTCTTTCCCTAAGTGTTTCAAATCTTCCCCTCTTTTTGTTACACTCCACTAAATCTGACTACATTTCTCCTTAAATATTTAATACATTTTTGCTTGAATGTGTTTTAGTATATGTAAGTTGTACCTACTTTGCTTTTTTTTCCTTTTCTCCCTATCTTAATTGTATTTTTTGTTCTTTTCCTTTAGCTATTTATGTTTAAATTTTCACTCTCATTTTTTTTTCTATCTATGCTTACAAGACATCCCATGATATAGTGGAAAAGCATTACAGGCAAGAAGTCTGGGGCTGTGGCATATTAACTCTCTCTTTGACCTTAGAGAAACCACTGCCCCTCCTCAAGACTCACTTACATCACCTGTAAATGAAAAAGCTAGTTGGGATGCTCTACAAAGATACCATTAGTGGTAGAGATTCTGTAATTCAGGAATTCAATTATATCTCTATCTGTCTATTTCCTTGTTGCAATCAAACTATTTCTTGGACTAAAATAGGATCAAACTTTTTCCTCCCAATTTCCAGTTCTCAATTCTGCAATATTATGTTACATTATTTATTTTGCTTATTTTTATTTTAACCTGTACTTTATTCTTTATATTTATTAAATTTATTGGAGCAGCATTGGTTAATATAATTATATAAATTTCAAGTGTAGAATTCTATAATACATCATTTGTATATTTCATTGTGTGCTCACTACCTAAAGTCAAGTCTTCTTCTATCGTCACATATTTGACTCCCTTTGCACTCTTCAACCCTCCCTTTTTCCCCTCTGGTAACTACCATATTGTTGTCTGTGTGAAGGAGTTTTTGTTTGTTAGTCTTGTTATTTCATTTGTTGCTTTCTATTTTGTATCTCACATATGAATGAAATCATGCGATTCTTGACTTTTTCCATCTGACTTTTTTGATTTAGTATGTTCTGTAGATCCATCCATGTTGTTGTAAATGACAGTATTTCATCTTTTCTTATGGCTGAGTAGTATTCCATCGTACCAAATATTCATTTAATTATCTATCAAAAGACACTGAGGTTTTTTTCCTAATGTCTTAGCCATTGTGAATAATGCTACAAAAACACAGGGTACATATATCTTTAAAAATAAATGTTTTCAAATTTTTCATATAGATACTCGGAAGAGAGATTGCTCAGTCATATGGTAGCTCTATTCTTTTTTATTTTTATTTTTTTATTAGTTTCAAGTATACAGTACATTGGTTATACACTTATATAATTTATAAAATGGTCCCCCTAATTGTTCTTTCTCTCCATTGGCTCTCCATCTAGCCATTACATTAATGCTAATTGCATTCCCTATGCTAGTGCTCCCCATCCCATAATCATCTATCAAGTCGTAATTTGACTTCTTTAACCCTTCACTTCATTATCCCAGACTCCCAACGCCCCTCTCTTCTGACTATCACCAGATTGCCCTCTATATTTGTGAGTCTGTTTTTGATTAGTTTGTTCTTTTTTTTCCTTAAATTCTACATATAAGTGAAATCATTTTGTATTTAACTTTCTCGTCTGACTTATTTCACTCGGCATAATAACCTCTAGGTCTATCCATGTTATTGCAAATGATAAGATTTAATTTTTAATAGCTGAATAATATTCAATTGTATATATGAACCATAACTTCTTTATTCAATTATTTGTTGATGGGCATTTAGGTTTCTTCCATATCTTGGCTATTGTAAATTGTGCTGCCATGAACAAAGGGGTGCGTAGATATTTACAAATTATTGTTCGGGTTTTCTTTGGATAAATACCCAGAAGTGCAATTGCTGGGTCAAAAGGTATATTAATTTTTAATTTTTTGAAAAACCTCCAGATTGTTTTTCATAGTGGCTGTACCATTTTACATTCCTACCAGCAATGTATGACAGTTTTTTTCCTCTATATCTTTTCCAGCATTTGTTATTTCTTGTTTTATTAATAATGAGCATCCTAACAGGTTGAGGTATATCATTATGGTTTAGATATTTCCCTAATAGCTAGTGAAGTTGAGCATTTTTTCATATATCTGTTGGCCATTTGTATGTCTTCTTGGGAGAAGTGTCTGTTCAGGTTCTATGCCCATTTTTAAATTGAATTTTTTGTTCTATTTGTTGTTGTTGAGTTGCATGAGTTCATTATATATTTTGGATATTAGCCCCTTATCAGAAGTATTGTTTGCAAATATCTTCTCCCATTTAGTTGGTTCTCTTTTTGTTTTGTTGATGATTTCTTTTACTGTGCAGAAGCTTTTTAGTTTAATATAGTCCCATTCATTTATTTTTGTTTTTATTTCCCTTGCTTTTGGGGTCAAATTCATAAAATCTCTTGTAAGGCCAAGATACGTTTAGTACTGGTGTTTTTGTCTATGTATTTTATTGTTTCAGGTCTTATATTTAAGTCTTTAATCCATTTTGAGGTAATTTTTGTCTATGGTAACACATAGCAGTCTAGTTTCATTCTTTTGCATGTGGCTTTCTAATTTTCCTAGCACCATTTATTAAAGAGGCTTTCTTTTATCCATTGTAAGTTTTTGGCTCCTTTGTCAAAATTATATGCCTATATATACATGGGTTTATTTCTAGGCTATCATTTCTGTTCCATTGGTCTGGGTATCTGTTTTTCTGTGAATATCATACTGTTTTGATTATAGTCACTTTGTAGTATATTTTGACTACAGGGAGTGTAATGTTTCCAGCTTTGTTCTTTTTGCTCAGCATTGCTATGGCTATTTGGTTTTTTTTTGTGGTTCCATACAAACTTGAAGATTTTTTTCTATTTATTTGAAAAATACCATTGAAATTTTGATTAGAGTTACATTAAATTTGTATATTGTTTTGGGTAATGTGTGTCTTAAATTTTTTCTAATAATGTCTTATAGTTTTTATGGTATATTCATATACTTTGTTAAGTTTATTCCTAGATATTTTATTCTTTTTGTTTAAATTGCAATTGGAACTGTTTTATTTTTTTTTTTAATTTATTTCCTTCCTACTTTTGGTCTGAACTCCAGAGAAATGAGATTGAAAAATTTGTAAATAGTCTGCTCTGTAAGCCTCAAACCTGGCAATGTTTAGTAAGCTACTCAATTCATGAGCACATACATGTGCATGCACATGTGTACACACACACACACACACACACACACACACACGCCTGCATAGATGCACACATACATATACTTTGCTGCCTTAGGAATCATTGATCTCAGCTCAAACTCAAACTATACATTTCCTTTTCTAAGCCATAGTTTCCTCAAATGTGACAAGAAGGTAACATTTCTACGTTAAAGATGCTATGATGACTAAATAGCATAAATATGTATAATGCACAACACGGTGCCAGCACATAAGCTGTTCTCCTTTTCCTCCCTCTCAGTATTTTGACATTATTTCAAATGTAACATGTAAAAGAGCTCCTGATAGCAAGCTGACTTTTTCTCTCCATACCAGGCACAAGAATTGTGACTCCAGTGAAAAATATAGTAGGATCTCTCAAACCCCTGGATCTATTTTTAATAACACCTAGAAGAGTTTTTTATTTGAAGATTTTCTGGCAATGATAAAAGGATTTGTTGGCAATAACAAAATCTACTCTCTGTAAAGAAAACTACATAAATTCTATTATATGGTATGAATGTCAGTTTCAGTTCACTTTCTCAACAGTGAGGACATGGCATATTACTTAGCCAGTGTAATCAAGGGATCATATTTGTTTTGGCCCTGTATGAAATCTCTTCTGGATTTTGCCACATGGGATTCCTCCTTCTTTCCTCAGTTAAGAACTCTTTTGTCTTCTCACCACAAAATCAATAAAGCTAGCTATTCTTTGTCCTTTTGCATTGCCTTCTCTTGGCCTTCTCTTCTGTTACAATAGAATACATGCCCTGCCAAACCTCCAGTTGTGCTCCAAATCCTATTTCCACTCGCCTTCTCTGAGGCTTTTGCTGTCATCCCTTTCTCTCTTGTATTTACCGATTCCTTCACCTATACTATGTCACTCTTATCTGTCAATGACATGTTTACGTTCTAGGGAATTCTCTCTTTAAAATATAAACTTTCTCCCTCAATCCTGATTCCTCCTGCAGTTAATATTCCACCTCTGATCCCTTTTACACAAAACTCCTCAAAATCTGCTTTCATGGTCTTCACTTTCTCACCTTCCATTCATTCTGACTTCCTTTACTTTTGAATCACAATTGTTCTTTCTTTGGTGATTGATAAATTGTCATCAGATCAAATCCATACCCATTTCACTGGTCTTTTCTGCCTTGGCCTCTCAGCTGCATTCACAGAGCACTTTTCTTAGAATATTTTGTTTTCACCTTCATTTTCATGATGCTACATAATCTTGATTTTCCTTTTATTCTATCCTCTATCTCCTTTGCTGGATCATTCTCCTCTTTGACTGATAAGTACTGGAGAAACTTAGAACTCAGTTCTGAGACATTTGTTCTTAAATCTTTCTGTATTTAATCTATGTCTATAATCTCTTCCAGCTCCATAGATAGAAATGTTATTGAATTAACTTCCAAAATCTATTGAATCGACTTTCTGCATCTCTACCTACATATCCAATGGGCATCCGACAGTTAACATGGTCTAAATCAATTTTTTAATATAAACACCACAGTTCTTCCAATAGTTCCCATCTCATTAAATGGCATCATTATCTTTTCTGTTATACAAGCTAAAATCATAGCCTTATTTTTGACTCCTTTCTTTTCTTTTTCCCCACAAAATTTAATCTAAGTAAGCCCTGTCTGTTATTGCTACTTATGAAATATACCTCAAAATATCCATTTCTCTCTACCTCAATACTACTATGCTCAGTTATGCCATCATAACCCTTTCATGTTACCTGGGCAAAGAATCCAGAGGAAAGAAGGATTAAATCATAATGCTGATATGTTTACATGAATATAGCAAAATTTTTACTACTTTTCAACCTGAGCTATTCAAGAAGGAACCAGAATGAATAGTAGAAAAATAAGATATATTGCACTTACTCCATTAGAAGCAGGACTGGATTGACAAAAAAAATGATATTATAACTAGGAAGGTACTTTTTTGAAAGATCTCTAAGGGCTTACTAGGAGAAAATCATAAGATAATCTTTTAAAAATTAAATTATAAATTAATAATTTTTTGAACATATTAACCCAAAATAACTCCAAAAATGTGTCAGCTCTATTTTTTTAATCTGAATAAATTAAATCTGCAACTTCTCTTAAGGATTAGAATCTTTATGATTTCAATATTCTGTGGCAATAAATACCCTTTCATAGAAAATATCTTTTCATCTGGTAAATTGAAACTTAAAATAATCCTCATTTATTCCGCTTGTATCCCTTTTCTCTTTTATCCCCAAACCCACAACTCTCACATAGACCAAAAAACAGTTCTTTGGGACATTACCATACAATTCTTTCATGCTCTAAAAAATAACACATAATTTCACATCAACTCAATTTTTGTTGTGGAATCTAGCAAATGTCTCTTTCCATTTGTGTTAACTTCCTAATTCTCTGTGGTTCCTTCAATTTGAGGAGCAAGGAGCTTTTAATTGTTGTTTGTTTGCTTAGATCCCATAAGCCCTACACCAAATTTCTGGAGCCTAGCATAGAACAGATGATGCAAAGTAATGATGGAAAGGCTGCCTCCTTCTGGAAATCCTCTGCTCATGTTTATAGACCATGGACCTCAGTGCTTGGCTTTCCTCGTTCTCTAGAGAAGACAGTGTCTCTGTTGTGGTCTTCTCAAATATTCTAAGAGGACTAAAATCTTACTTTGGTTTTCCCATTATTACCTGTATTTTCTTATCTTCTACTAACAAATAATTTTTCTCCTGTCTTTCACCTCCCAAGATGACTTTATTTTCCTCAGCTATTCTTCCAAATATCTCTCTGCCAATCAGAATTTTAATGCTGCTCTACTCTGTAGTATGCTCTCACTGCAGTCTTGTTAAATACATTTGTGTTTGTTTACTCTCTCGGGACCTCCTTTAAATTCCCTCTTGCCCTACTAATATTCTGTTTGACTGTATTTTCCAATTATATTTCTCACCTATTCTTTATGTCTACTTCTGTTATAGCTTCTGTATTTTTACAGAAGTTGTAGTTTCTCTTAGCCACATCTTTTCTGACGTTTGCTTTTTTTTTTTTTTTTTTTGCAATATTCTTTATTTCTGATTTATTCAGAAGAATCGCCAAAATCATTTTGGAAGTCCTGGCCTTGTTTTTTCCTCATATTATCCAAAATCTGATCTATGTTTTTCCCACACAATCTGAAGCTTACAGCAAATTTACTATTAACAAGGATTTTAATTATCTCGAACATGCCTCTTGTGTTCAATCTGACTAAGTTTCCAATCAGCATTCCCTGGTTGAACAACTCTTCTCAGCCCACTGTGGCAATTCTTCACTATGATTCTTCCCTTGAAGGCACAACCAGCAACCTTCATATCCTCTTAGAGTCTGAACAACTTCTTTCAAGCTTACTCTTAAGCCCCTCCCTAAACTAGTTTTTATTTTTTTTTTGAAAAAAAAAAAAAGGATGAATTTGCTTCTTTGGTTTCTCTTTCCTGCACTAACTCAGCTTCTCATCATTACTCCTGTTTCAAGGTCCCCATTTGCAGGTAGTCTGAGATACTGACAGTGGGGTTGGCTGAGCTGAGGAACACCACTGACTGAGGGTTCATCACAGGTGAACTCCACCTGCTTGGCTTTCCTTCTTCATGAGGACCACAGTAGCCTCAGCATATACTGAACTGTTGCTTTCTGCTTTCCCCTTACTCTTTCAATACCTGAACTACTCAAGTCTTTAGCCCTAGATTGAAAACTAAAAGCAATGAATTTTTTTTTAAGAAATCTCAAGCCTTTTACTCCTGATATTTTCTATAAATTAAGTTTTGCTTTCCTCACTCTGTTCTTCTTTTATCCCTCATCCCAGAAGCAGGCATGCTGCCTCATCAGAAATGGAAGCCTCTCACACAGATAGAAGAACGCTTTCAAATTAAATTTAGTAGAAAATCTATTTGAACTCTACTTACTCTAATACATATAACTACTTCTAACTTGGAAATTACAGGGATCTGCTGTAATCTAGTCTGGCATAGTATCACAATCAAAGAAACATAGTCAAACAAACAAAAGTAAATAAAAAGATTTCAAATCAGCACTCATACTTAAGAAAGCCCAAAAGACAAAGTGAAATATCTTTAAAACCTTTTCTAGCCATCCATCATTGCTACTCTCAATATTCTCCACATAGATGAAGTTCCTAACAAAAACCCACATTGCTCTTCATATTTTCTCTCTTATGTCAATGGCTAGAAATCACTCCTTCTTTAGTTCAGCTCCTTTAGTCTACACACTACTTTCTAATTTCCCTTCCTGCATATTCATGCCATCACTTCATCCACACCATGTTTTCTCCAGAAGTCCCAGCTCTCCATTCTTGAAATACCTTACAGTGCAGAGGAAAGAGATTTGGTGAATCTGATTCTCTCACAGGGATCAACACATGACTCATACACTGTACAACAAAGAAGAGCCTATAAACTAACCCAAAAGTGAAGAACAGCATCCTCTCTCCCTTGAAGGGGGCACAAGAGTGAGAAAACCTACGAACATAGTCAATATGTTATATTTTCCTTTTACAAAAATCAAATCCATATCACTTGCACACAAAAAATAGCTCAGAGAGACATTTTCTGACTGTACTCCTACCAACATGATATGCTTAGAGTAATCTTTCTGCATAAAGGTCTACAATTAACCTACTATATCTAGGTCTAGTATATACAGAACACTTCTGGAATGCACTAATGAAAAAATTAGTCAGTATGGTAACTTCTTTCTTTGCCTGCCTGTCTACTATTATGAGAAGCACAAATTTACCAGGTGATAGCTCTAGCTGAGGTTTAATGAAACATATCACGTCTTTTGGCAGAAGACTCATTTCCCACTCCTGGGAACCAAGACCTCTAATCCTGCAAAGTGTAAAGTTGCGGGAACAGAAATCACAAATTCCCCAATCAGAATTATGTTAAGATGGACCACTCTTACGTCCATGCCTTGCTTCCTTTTCTATATACCAGGAACCCAGCCATATAATGGCAGTAAATTCAAAGTATATAATATCTCTTAAAAACAGTACTCCACTTCCTCAGGGCTTTACTTTCCAGCTGGCTTCAAAACCATGCCTTTAAGAATTAAGTTACATACCATTTCATCAGGCCAGCAGCTTCTAGGTGATGAATATAATGGCAGAACTAATGAGTGCCAAGGTCATGTGTCCACTGTTGAACCCCCAACACTGTGTTTCCTTTGATCCAAGCAACGTCATGTGGAATTCCATTATGATAAATCAAGCACTTTGTGGGCTCTCTGATTGTGGTGCTGGAAAGGCAAAAGGTCACATTTACTGGCAGTTTGAAACCAGCTGGCAGGCACAGAAATGATAAATGCCAAAGGGACATGAGTATGGCATTGACATAATCTGCAAACTTCCTGAATCTCTTTCTTCATCTACAAATTGTATCCAATGATGAAAATCTCAAAGATTTTCTATGGGAACTTGCTTTTGAAAGATTGTAGGGATATAAGCTATAATCAGTTTGCTGATAGGAGCTATAAAAAAATAAATATCATTACTCCAACTCCCAGAAAATGAGAAACTATCTTTATTTTTCTTTTATATTAATTCTATTTCATACTTAGCTACCTGTGTTAAATGTGTGATTTTAAATCTAAAATATAAAAATAAGTCAACTAAAAGAAAAGCTACCTTAACTTCTTACTGAAAAAAAAATATTTAAGATTTCCATTTCTGAAAGAATTGTTACTATTCATAACACCTGCAAGAGAAACTAGAAAGAATTTCAAAACTCTCTGAATTGCTTTGTGTCAATGGTATTTTCTTCCTATGAGGATCAACTAAATTTTTTAATGTTTAGTAAATATATATCCATTTTTCTCCAAATCCAATTTTTGTTAAGCTGTATTAATTTTCATGGACTTTATAGAAAGAAAATGATGGTATAGCCTCAGGAACATGAGGTCACATTGTACAATGCAAGAGCTGGTCTAGGAGAAAGAGAAGGTCTGCTAGGAAAGAAAAGCCACATGGCTGAGACTAGAAAGAAGCAAAAAGACATTTAATGGCACAGAGAGAGCATATTTGTACCAAAAAAAATTATTTTTTTAATAGAACAGAACTCACCTAGGTGGTCCAAAAAGTAAAGTTCATGAGTGGGATAATCTTGGGAAGCGGGTGGCGGACAGAGTTCTTTCAGAAAAATGAGAGTGTTAACTGGCTATCAGATTTGGTTATCAACTACATCTTTGAAAATATTATTTTTGAACCGAGACCATTTCTATTTTCATAAATTTTCTTTATTTGTCTTTTTTCATTTATTTTTATGGTTAATTAGAATTGCTCTAACTAAAATATGTAATGTGTAATAAATAAATATCAATAATAAGTTTCAGTGCACCACATAAAATCTGTTTCCACATCCCTGAGACTGTCCAGTTATCCTCCCATAACTAAGAAACATCTAGTATCTCTTCTCACCCAGTACCAGCAACACAAGTGTGAGCAAAAAATCTTAGGTACATCTGAAAAGTCTAGTAAGACAGTCTCAGGACTCAAAGCAGTAAGAAAAATAATGGATAAAGTCATATTTTTTGAAAAGGCATGGTGAGATCCTTCACATCCTTTTACAAAGGGCAAATGTGAAAAGAAAAAGTGACAACAAATAACTGTATCAAGAATTAGGGCTTGACAAACCAAGACTAAGATTATTCCAACATTCATAATTAAAGGTCTCTTTTGTTCACATGGAGAAACCCGGACATTATTAAAGATCTGTCTCTCTACCACATGTCTTCTTGCGTTCTTCTCACAAAGAACTGCTCTCTTCCTCATCAGCCTTGGAGATAGCTATACCATATTCTCATCTACATACTCAAGAAATATTTATATAATATTGCAAAGCAAATTGACTTTATGTATTTTACCACCTCTAATATGAAAGTTGTTTTGAAACATGTGTATATGTGTGTATATATGTACATATATACACTCATATACATATATAGTTTATATATATAATAAATTTTATTCTTCTAATTATGCTTTTCTTCTACCAGCATATAAATATTTCCATGTAACATTTAAAACTGGTTTTCCAGGGGAAATAATAGTTTGGTAATAGCTGGGAAAGAAGAGTTTATTTTTTTCTTTACAATACACAAATGAAAAGGGGTTTATTTTCTTTATACCTGTACAGTTGGATGATGTTTTAAAAATTATTTTCATACAATTTTTATTTTAATTAGTTTCAAGTATATACTACATTGGTTAGACATTTATATAGTTTATAAACTGTTCCCCCTAATTTCTCCTTCTCTCCTCTGGTTTTCCATCAAGCCAATATATTAATGCTAACTACATTCCCAATGCTGTGCTCCCCATCCCTGTGACCATACTATTTTTTTTAAATGTGATCTCAAGGTATTTTGTGATAGGTGCAATCCCTCCAAAAAAAAAAAACAAGGAGATATGCAGAAAGGAAAAAGTAAAATGTTTAAGAAGAGAAAAAAAATGTGGTCATCAGGACAGAAATGATTTTTAATTGGAAGGTAATGATTATAATCAGAATTCTAAACCTCTGGTCTTACAGTTCATAGTAACATAATTTTCTGTGAAATTTAAATACATAGAAATTGGATTAAATTCTGACAAAATGGGAAACTAGATCAACTATTTTGTCAAAAATGGATATTCAACTCTAGTTGAAATTTCTAAATTAACCACAAATCGAAACACTTCTATTCTAGTCAAAGGAGAATTTAAAAGAATGAAAAGACAATGTTACTGCATTTACTGTTTTTAGAGAACTATAATTTTATGTATTTACTCTATTATGCTTTCTTGGATAAAAGCTTGATTTCATAATTTCATAACTGAAAAGATATTCAACTAACTTGCCCACAATGTTACAGTTTTAAGTATTAAATATAAACTGATACAAAGCAAAGTTAATTTTCCCTATTTGCTTCAAACATCTGGAGTTTCAAAGTCAACAATTTTTTTACATTAAGTTTTTTGGAGTGACATGGGTTAACAAAAGCATATAGGTTTCAAGTGTACAATTCAATAATATGTCATACGTATATTGCATTGCATGTTCACCACGCAAAGTTAAAATCTCTTTCATCACCATATATTTGACTCCCTTAACCTTAACCTAACTCCCCCCTTTCACCCTTCCCTCTGGTAACCACAAAACTATGTTACTGAGTCTGTGTTTCTTTGTCTTATTTGTTTGTTGCTTCCATTTTTATAATTTCCATATTAGTGAAATCACATAGTTCTCAACTTTTTCCGACTTATTTCACTTAGCATGATAATCTCAAGATCTATCCATATTGTTGCAAATGGCAGTATTTCATCTTTTCTTATGGCTGAGTAATATTCCATTGCAAATGATTGAAATGCCTGTGTTCCAATAAAACTTTATTTACTAAGACTGAGTTGGAGTTCCATATAATTTTCATGTGTCAAAAATATTCTTTTTATTTACTGAACTATTTTAAAATGTAAAAATTATTGTTAGCTTGCTGTATATAAACAAGTGTCAGACTGGATTTGTCCCATAGGCTGGAGTTTGCCACCTATGCTCTAAATTTATCTCAATGTGATCTATATTTTAACAAATTAAATTGTTGGTATTTTACCAAATAAAATTTAATTAATTATTTAATAACAGATCTCTTTACTCTTATTCACCTTATGCCTCTATGGATTACATTTGTTTATGGCTGATTTTCCAGTCTCCAAAACAATCTCATAAATGGGTAGAAATCTATAAGTAAAATCAAGGTAACTTTTGCTACATTAAAAACTAAAATATTATTACTTTTAAAATCTAATTTAAAATCCATGCTTATTGCTCTACAATGAATGCTAAAGTTTCTAAAACAAAAAAAAAAAATTAAAGATGGTCATTGCGGCAATGAGAAAACTGTATTTTATAGTATATAGACAAGTATGTTCATTTAGACAAACTGTGAAACAAAGATGAATAAAAGAAAAACTTGAACTAGTGAGAATTTCAGAAGATATTTTTGAAGAAATTCTCATAGATCCTGTGACAGCATCACCACTTGATTTTTTTCTTCTATATCCCTGATCACTTTTTTCAGTCTTCTCTGCTGTATAATCCTTCTCTGGCCAGTAACGGAACTGTGCCCCTGAATTCAGTCCTGGTAAAACTTTTGTTCTCATTTTTTCATAAAGATACACTGTTGTATTAATAACGTTTTTATCATGAGACCAGACCACCCTTTGGAGCTACACACTTCTATAGTCAACTTTTTACCTGATACATCAGGTGAGATTTCTCATGGGTGTCTGGGGCAGAATTGGGTAGCCACTGAGCATCTCCTCCTGCAGAGCTGAGCTGCTCTGGGGAAAGGGCTGCTCTTATGAGGAAGGATCAGCATCCCCCAGGCCCTTGCAGTGTTAGTGAAACCATGCAACTAGTTGCGCCTTCCCCAGAGGAATATAAACAGAAGGGGTATAAGTCATTCTGCTCTGAGAAAAATAAGCAAGTGTGCATTCTCCATACTCTCTTTCCTTTTCCATCAGCTGGATTCAGAGGACTTTGAGGCCTTATTGTATAGGAAGACTCAGGTAGACATAGCTTCAATCCTTGAATCGATGAATAGACAAAAGTACCCCACTAATCAGAAAACTAGTCTTTTACTTTACTATGCCACTAAAATGTTGGGTTTAGTTATGGCAGCTAATATTAATCTAAAAAAATTAACATTTCAATTTTTACACATCCAAAGTGGAATTCTACTCCCTCGCACATTCCTCCCCAATTTTCAGCATCTCAATAAGTGTATCACCAAGCACTTTCTCAAGGCCAAAATTTCAGTGTCATCAATCCAATATCTATTTCGAAAATGTAAATCAGATTATGACAATTCCCTATCTAAAACCTTTCGATTATTTGTCGCCTGAGACAAAACTCAGATTTTTTTTTTTTTTAATTACAGCCCTCTCTAATCCTCTAACCTCATCTTCTTGCCATAGACCCTCTTGGTCCTTACACTGAAGCCATACTGCTTTCTTTCAGCTTCTCAAATGAAGTAAACTTTTTCTCATTACAAGAAGTCTAAGCATGTGTTACCCACATCCCACAATGTTCTTCCCACCTTATTTGACCTGGTTAATTCAGATCTCTCAAATGTTACTTTATCAGAATGGTCTTTCTCATCTTTTTTCTATAACTTATATCTCTTTCTTTCTTTCCCCATAACACTATATTTTTCTTCATAGAATTTATTACATTTATAAGTCTATACACATTTTCTCTCTATTGATTCAATGCCTATCTCACCTACTAGGCAGAGTGACACAACTTAAGAAGTTGCACCTGAAGATAGCATATTAGTAAAATAGCACAGGTATGCAATTTATAAATAAATATGTATATGCTAATAGTGCATTATCAAATATTTTTGCTAATAGAGCTGAATAATCAAACAAGTTTTAAAACATTAGACTAGATTAGACCATTAACTCCACAAGAAAAAGGATTATGTCTGTCTCTGTACCATTCACAGGGCCGTACACATGATTACTCCTCAATAAATACTTGCTTAATAGGTAAATGAATAATAAGCATCTCCAATTCACTGTCTTTAATAATTAGTTGGAATTATTATATGTGTGCTAGAGTAATGAAAACTATTTGTAAAATAAATTATTCTAGGTTTGCTTTAATAAGTAGACAAAAATCATTTCACAAATAATAGCACCATTTGCATATAAATAATGCTCTAAAGTCTTCTAAAATTATGTTGTCTCTTTTATAAAGGTTAAACAACCACCTCCACTATCTTCTTTAAGCTTTTCACCTATTTAATTAAAACTTTCTTCAAGATAATACAAAAGGAAATGTCAGCCTTAGTAAATGATCACAAATTCCAGATTAAATAGAACCTCAGGTTTTAACATATCTCCAAACCAACAAAAATTACTTACTATGTTTAAGGTCATTATATCCACTTTTAAATGGTAAATTTAACTAAAGTAAATTTGAGATCAGTAGTGGTTCTCTCCTTATGGTGCATTCACAGCTTGAAAATTATGTATGAAAAACAGTAAAATAATTATTGCTATTAAATTTCATGTCCAGTATAATTGGCACCATATTTTTATAATTTTTTACATTTTCTAATTGCTGTTTTGTTTTTGTTACTATAGCCTTCCTAGACATACTAAAAATGTAAAAACATTTCCTATTTTCAATGTAAACTTTTGTATTCAATAGTTTTTTGTTTAAAGCAATTACAATTTTCTGCCCAAATTCCATTTTTTTTTCCTTCGCTTGCCTTTAAACTGCAAGAACTCACCTTCTTTCTGCTAACAAGCTAGCAGAATGAAATGACAGAAAGTTCAGCAGGGCCTTAATCTCTAATATCTCTCAGTTTCTCTGTTATCAAAGCAGAAAGGATAATTGAGGAATCAAGTTTAGGAGCTGGTAACAGACACTCATCTTCACTACAATTATTAGTAGGATTTCATCTCATTCATTTATTCATTCAATAGTCAAAATTTTCAAGCATACTTATATGCCCAGCATTACAGGTTCATGAGTGAACAAAAAGGACTTAGACTCTGCCTTATGGAGTTCACTCTCAAGTAAGGTAGTTTTACACCTGTAAACAGATATACGAGTACATCCTTGCAAATTGTGATAAATGCTAAAAATCAAAAGAATGGGTAATTCCAATCACATTTTACCCACAAACTGGGTAAATGTGATTTAATAAATACAACCAATCATAATAAAGAATGGAATACTTTTTCTTTTTTTAAATTTTATTCTAGATATTGGCAAGCAGATGAGAATTAGCTGAGGCTTTGCTGGTTAGAATTCAAACGCTGCTATGCTGATTCACTCTCGGTATTGTAACCATGTCACGCCTTGCTTTTCCTACCAGCCTTTATCTCAGCATTCTTGAATCTTTCATGGTCACTCTGTATAAGAGAGTTATGAAGGGCAAGGTGGGGTGTGGGGGTTATAGGATGTCAGAACTTAATTTTTTTTACTATATGTGTAGAATAATAAAATGTTTACCAGGAATATTGAGATAAAAACAGGGAGAAACAAAAGGCAGTTAAAATGCTAGCAATGCAGTGGTCATTCTTAGGCACTAATTAGAAAAAATGTGTATACATATAGCTTGATTGCACTGGCTATGGTATATGCATATGTGTGTATGTGTGTATGTTTATACACCATAGACAATGCATATATATATATATATGATGTGTATATATGTATATACACATATATATTATATATATGTATATAACACATATGAATATAAGGAATACACGTATATACAAGGGTAGCTAAGGAATACATATAAATATAAATGTATATATGTACATACATGTACATATATGTATATTCCTAAATATATTACTTATATGTATAAATAATATGTAACATGTAAATATATAAATACTATGTACAATTTCAAACTATAATGGGAATATACATTACTACATTAGGAGACATAAAATAGAGAGGAAATTTAAATGAGTTAAATCTTTGTTTACTGATGCCTTACTTGAAAAGATTATGTCTAAAACTGATAAATCAAGAAAGAAGAGTATAAGCATGTTATTTGGAGGACCAGATGTCATGACAAGAAGAACTAAAATTAGAAATAGTTAAAATTGGGACCAAGAATAGTGCAGTGGGGAGCAGAGGAGAGAGAGGGTACCGCCATATAAGACTTCTGTGCAATTTTATATTTCAACCATGTGCATGTGCTACTTTGATAAAAATTAAACATATGCATAACAAGGCAAAACAAACTTAATGACCAGTCTTAGCAGCACCAATAGTTAAGCTTTCTCTCCTCATAATAAAAACAACAAAGCATGCCAATGACTATGAATTATTTTTGCTTTAAAAAGAACCTAAATGCAATTAAACATTTACTGTACTTAAACATGTTATTGGAAATACATGGAATAATTTTTTAAAAAAAGATTTTTTAAAAAAATAATTTAAAAAATAATTCAAATTCCAAAGCATCAGACATTCTAAAGGATAAATGATCTAGTTTTCCAACAAATCAATGGCAAATAAAAAGGCTGGGAAAAAGAACTTAGAGACATAAAATACAAATATAATATGTGAAGCACAATTGATTCCTGATTTGAACAAACCAACCATAAAAATATATCTTTGAGAAATGAGAAAATTTGAATATAGACTGGATATCAGGTGACATTAAGGAATTACAATTAATTAGAATAGGTGTGATAATGGAATGATGCGTGTGTTAAAAATGTCTTTGCAGTTAGAGATAAATATGAAAGTATTTGTAGGTACAATAACATGATATCTTGGATTTGCTTTAAAAATATTCCAGCAAATAAAATGTTGGGGTAATAGTGATAAATGACAAACTATGAAAATAAATGATGACTGTTGACTCTAGATGAAGGGTACATTGGAGTTCTCTGTAAAGTACTATGTTTTCTACTTTTGTGCATATCTGGAAGTTTCCATGATAAAATAATTTTGAAATTTTAAGATGTGAATGTACTGGATTTTCTTTAATAATATGATGTGTAGAAAAATAAAAAATATATATACATAAGCAAAATTAAGAGAGAAGTCATAAAATATCATTGTGAAATATACCATTCTATATCTTTTTCTTAGTATATGTGTGTGCGTGTGTGTGTGCGTGTGTGTGTGTGTGTGTGTGTGTGTGTGTGTGTGTGTACACGCGCGCTGATTTCCACTGGAAAAAAAAATATGATTTATCCTGAGAAACAGGAACTGAGAGTGGAACTAAGAGCACTGAGCTGATTTTAGGGTCAATTTGTAAAAACTTGGAAAACTCTCTGAACCCAACTAAGGTACACTTGCCTTGGAAACATGGCTATGAGTCAACATTGAACGAACCCTAAATTTGAGACTTCATCTCATCTCTCTAAAGTAAGCAAGCAACTAACTTTAAATAGACTAACTAGTCGATTAATGGCTCCATACTGTTTATATTATGGTTGTAACTACTTATGTAATAATACATTTAATATGTATTCTCCCTGCTAGACTATAAACTCTAAAGACAGAAATCATAGCTATCTTACTCATCACAGAACTAAAATATCACAGGCATTTACAACCCAGTAGAACTACTTCCATGAGCTTGCATAAAATATTGGCCTATAAATGTGGGCTTTTAATTTATAAGCCAAAGAATGACATACACTTTAGACAGAATGTCCAGTAAATTATTAGTCTATAAATTGGGGGGATATTAAAATTGCTGCTGTTTCATGAAAAGAAATACTCTATAACTTGGGATCTCACATACTTAAATTTTATCTGTTGAGCTGGTAAAGTTGAACATGCAAGTAAGAGCTAAAGGCCAAAATTCAAATAAAGACTCTGGACTATGTTAACATCAGGAACTCTTCCTAAATTGTTTCGTTTAGCTTAAAACTTTAATTATATTCTATCTAGGTTCTGCAAAGTTTGAAGCAGGAGCCTTTGGCTTATAAACTGGAAAACGTAAACCTTCCAGGTGATAATTTCCCAGAAGTACTGTACTTGTTAAACAAACAAGTTTCTAACTGATAGAAATGTAAGGAGATGTCACGTTGATATTCCACAGCTCTCTTTCTCATGATGTACTCTGTTTATTGGTAGATGAAAGGTAAAGGGAGAAAAGTAAAAAAAAGCAAGCCTCCTTTTCCCTCTTAGTCCTTGTTTTCTTCATATATGTTTTTCTAGCATGTACAACACATGATTTACACTATGAGGCACTTGAATTCTACTTTGTTCATGTTCTGTATTTTTAAGTGGTCATGTTTAAACCATTTAATAAGGTGTTCGATAGCAAAAAAATATATAACTCTTTGAGATTCTAGCATTTATTAATCCATAAAAGCAAACTAAACTTCCATAATATTTTATTTGCCTATATCTTAATAATTAAGACAATTTTTCTTGAAAATAGATAAAATAAAATTCATTACTGAAACACCACTTTGTACAATTACTTGTAATAATAATTTTTAAAAATGAGTACTATGTTAAAAAAAAAAACAAAGGGCAGGTGGCATTTATGTGTAATTATTCAGAGACCTAAATCAATGTTGCTCTTCCCTGGGACACCAATACCTTGATGTGCCACCTCTCTAGAGAATTCCAAAGTAGAAGGGTGGAGAGTGGTGATAGGGCTGAATAGAGGGAGCATAGTGAGAATCAATAGTCTGAGACTTTCGGAGAGACAGACGGGGTCCCTGAGAGTTTGCCAGAGAGGAAAAAAAGAGAATTGAGTCAAACATGTGATTTGATCCAGAGTCAATAAACATCTGTATGCTTATGACATGCCAGACAATATTCTAGGTATCATTATGATATTGATTTCAAATAACTGAAATAATACCTTTAAAGACATAGATCACAGCAGTCCTTGCCAAAATATTATATGACTGAAGGAGAGTAAGAATTGTGTGTATCAAGAAACACAGAGCAATTGACCAGAGTTGACAATGAACAAATGAGCAGGACCAATACCTGCCAGGTTCTACTGTCATGACTGAAGTGCATCATCAGTTGAGGAATGCCAAAGGACTCATGGTTTCTCTGTTTTTATTTTTTACCTTGATGGCGAAAGATGCTTTTTACCAACCTGTATATTAGAGCATGACTTACATTTCATGATTTAAAGAGTCAGTTTTAAGTTTATGACAGCAATCGTTCTTTTCTCTAGTAGCATACAAGGAACATATGTGGTTTCCCCTGAACCCTGACATACACATTCCTGATGTTCTTATTTGAACTTACTTGCAATTTGGAGCAAGATTTGTAACAATAAAAAACCTTAGATATTATAACTAAAATTATATTTCTTGACAAAATTAATAGTATTGTGCTAAATCTAAGAAAAAAGATTACTTTGCAACAGATAATGTTCAATGCTCCAGGGCCATATATGCCTGGAAAGTGTCAGCTATGCTCTTTTAACCCAACTCTATTGGAAAAAAAAATGCTGTGGTGTCTTCCCTCCTTGTCTGAGTTAAGTATCACATTTATCCTCTGGCCTTATCCTCACTGAGAGTTGCTAAAGATCTGGTGTCCTCCTTCTGTCAAATGCTTGCTGCTCATCGTTCACTAAAATAATAAGACTCTGATAAAACCTTAATCTGCTTTACCCCTGGTCATCTAAGGAGAAACATCTTAGGAAAATAGCAGGTACCTTGTATAGATTTATAAATGCTAACTCAGTTAAAAAAAATTAAATGATTATTATCACAGATATCTCAAAGATATAATCTAAAATCTTACATATCAAAGATATTTAATAAAATTTTGTTGAGTCAATGAACAAATGAATGATAAAGCAAATAGATCTGCCTTTATACTCACTAAATTATAAAGATGATTACACTTACCTGATAGTGTTCTATTTACTTATTCTACATAATATTTTCCATGATTTCAATGTTACCATTCTCTTTTCCAACTTATGAAATACTATATTCTGCAATTAAAAATTCATTTCACATAACATTTCAAGTATATATTTTAATTATATTTATAAAATCATAATTTTAACTATATATATATAATTACAAGTGGCAACCATATAGCCTGGGGTCTTTTTGTCTCAATAAAAACTATTTGGACCCAGACAATAAACGATCCAAGACTACTTTAATTCATTTGGTCAATGATAACTAACCTAAAATGTCCTAAATTAGGTCATAGCACAGAAGACCATGCTAGCTGAAACGAGTCATTAAGCTGTTTCAAGTTCTGACTTTTTTGGATTTTTCTAGATAATTATAAGAATATAACTTTTTTAAAAGGAAGAAATACTTTTTACACCCTCATGCAGACATGACATTTAGACTTTCATAGTTCATAATTTTTCCACAAAAGCCAAATGGCTATTACCAGTCACCCTGAGCTGTCATAGGTTATAAGGCAATTAAGACCTTTTCAAGGGTTCACAATGACTCTTTTTTCTTAAAATACTATGGCCATCAACAAATGACATTCAGCTGTATTTAAGTCATTTTAATGGTTTGATTGGATCACATTTATCATTAGGACAAAAAAACTCAGAGGGTGCATTTTTCATAATCTCTCTGTACAAATTATTGCTGTGCATGCATTACTTAACAGACTGCTCTCAAATTCTAGTTACAAGGGCATAAAGGTAGTCTTGAAATTTTAGCTTTACCTTTATTATCTTGAATTGGTACATTAATGCTGGACTATATCTTTGGTATTTTATGGGAACCCTTTCTATTGCCTTAGGTTCCTCATGCCCACATATTTTTATTCATGAGAAGATATATACAGCTATGACCAGAAGGAAGCATTTCTGAAAGCAATCTGTAATCATAGCTAAGTCTTTTTAAATGATATGGAAGACAAGTGTAATGAGCAAATCTGTATACTGGCTGGAGTGACAGGTGCAGATAAAGTCAAGTTTTGGTTATCAAGAAAGGACAGAACGAAGCTCAGAGCTTAGGAAAAGTGAACAGAAATGTGCTGCTGAAGGCTCTGAAGCAAATGCTGAGGTCTGGGTGACAGCTTCCATTTTCACTTACTGCTTGCAAAAAATTGATGACAAGTGGTAGACAAAGAAGAAAAGATAGTACTGAACATACACACACACACACACACACACACACACACACACACACACAGCATATTCAGCAGTTTACTTGGGAATATTAAAGTTATTGTTTTAACATCTTATACTCAGATAGAGTTCCAAAGCGTAATTAAGAATCTAACCAGAAATTCACTAACCCACGGGAATTGAAAGCGTGGAATAATAAAAGCTAAAAATGCATTTAAGAGAGATCTGTAGTTTAAACTAGTCTTTCAGAATATTACATATGTAAGTGATTCCATGCGTGCACTTAATTTCATGGGATGTAAAAGAGCATGCACTGCCATATTATTTTTATTAAACTTAGGTAACCACACTTTTTTGGGTGCCATCCATGTGTCATTGTATATGCTGAAATCATTCCTTTTTGGTAGCATGAATATATAGGTAAATAAACAGTCAAAGATTAAGTTATCTCCTATCATTTCTGAAATACATTAGAAAATATTGGTTGATAGATAATCATAGTTTGCCGATTTTCTATTTTTTAATTTCCTGTTGTATCCTCTCTTCAAATATAATGTCAACTGTCATCATCATCATCATCATGATCATCATCATCATCATCACCATCATGCTCTAAAATAATCAATGTTAATACTAATAGAAATATTAGAGACAAATTGTCAAACTGCTTAATTGTCAAGAAATCAAGGTCCAAAGAAGCAAAATAATACAAAACAATCTGGCAAAGGAGCAAGGATTTCAACATCATCACATATAAGAATATTTTGCTACTAATTTTGTACTACTCTGGATGGCAGCTTCTATTATACTGTATTTTACTGAATGTGAAGCACTATTAAGGATATAACACATAATTTTTATATACCATTTTAAAAACTAGTAATTGACATTAAACTACAACATGCCATCAACTGTATGCTATATTCTTGTTTTGAAGATGTTAACTGGGGAAAAAAATGGGACTCTTAGAATTGCTAAAATATGGTATCAAACTGTACATGAAGGAAGGAATAGTGTCCTGGTCCAATCAAATTTATAATTAGATAATTTATGATTATCTAATTCATAACCAACTTTAATTTTATATGCAATTGAGATCCAGAAGAGCAAGTGACTTGCCCTAAATCACACAGAGGTCTGATGAAAATGTTGAGACATAAATTTGGACTAGCTGTGATGGCAGTTTCCATAACTTCAAGTTCTACCTCAAACAAGAGGTCACTGTGTGACTGGGAGTGAGTCATATAGCTGTCTCTCTGTATCACTGGATTAAGAGAGGTCTGCAATAAGACAGCACCAAGTGAACTGTGCAATCCCTTCTAGACCTAATGGTCTTTGGCTATTATTATGCATGTATACAATATTCTACCCACAATAAATCATAGTTCTTATAAATTATTTCCAAGGAAAATGCTAAAATTTATTGATATCTTTTCTCCAACTAATATTAAATTCAGTAGAAAAGCTATAAAGTAAAAATTCAAAATGTTTATAAAAGATCTGATTCTCATCCAAGTCTACATCTTATTCTTTATTTTTTCATTTGCACTTCAACTGCTTTCAGAAATAATTTGAGGTAGCTTAAAAAACAGAAATAAATTTTTAAATTATTAACATAAATTAGAAGAATGAGAACTTAGGAATAAAGAGAAGGTAATTTATTATAAAACCTAGACCAAGAAAAGCTGCAGAAATGAACCAAAACAAATATTTCTGAAATCTATCCATATTAAACACAACAAAAAATACAGAAAATGATTTAAAGAGCATGTCCAAGATTTATAACAGTTCATACTCCTCGAGAGCGGAATTACAAAGGAGGACACTGATGCTTCTGGATGAAGTCTTAAGCCAAATTAATTAAGAGACTCCTAACTTATTACATCATCAACCCTTTTTACATTTGACTAAAACCCTGCCCATAAGCAAAAATACATAAAATGTTTCATGTCATTTCAGGGAGTTCTTGAACCTAGAATTAAGAACTCCTGCCTGAATTTCTAACCCTTCAGCATGTGCTACAGATTCAAGTCTACATTCAAGGTCTGGGCAATTTCTACCATATATCAGTTGAGCAAAACAGGTTTTCCTTCCTTCAGCAATGAATTCTCCTGTATTCCCCCTTACTTTCAGGCAGATCACATGCTGTATCCAGATGCCACTGAGATATGTTTTCCAGCTTTGTTGAAAGATGTGGTTCCCACTCTTGGAGTGAAATCCAAGAAGAATTGCAGCCTTCTGCCCATACTATCTCCCCCAGAAAAAGGGTTGGAGAGGGAGGTTTAATTTATATAAATTAGATCATTTTATATTGAATAATCTCCTTGTTATGTTAAATAATTCTAAAATAAATATAAGCACTTTAAAAAGGCTACCTTAATTAGTTTCTACATTTTTACATTAACTGCAATTAACAATGTTTTACACTGTTGGATTTTTGATCTGTAGCTGTTTTGTTACTGTCCTGATATATTTTTTAAACCAATTGTTGAATACTATTCTAATATATATAAATACTACAATCTATTTAACTAATTCACTATGCATATACATGTTTTTAAATATATACATAATGACTGCATTTAATAATATACATAATGTCTGCATATGCTAAAATAATCATTCAGAATGTAAAATAAGTAATATCTTACCCTTATGAATTTTTAATAGTTTTTTAATTTAAAATTTTTTAATATATTTTATTGTTAACTTAGCTAGATATAAGATTCTGAGTTTACTGTCTTCAATACTTTAAAATTGTTCCATGATCTTCTGATATCCATTGATGCCAGGTAATGCCTAACTTCTAAATCCCAAAGATAACTTCTTTATAGTGCCTGGTTTAGGGTCTTTAGGGACTGCCATTACTATTCTAATAACATCATTGAATTTTTTTTCATAGTTTATCAATTTAAATAGTGTCTGCTGCTTTCTATTATTAAAGATGAATATATATACTATATTTTACCATTCCTGCCACTTTTTCATTTTGTTTCACTATCTTATATATAGTTCTTCTATCGTTTTTTCTTTTAAGTTTAAATAATACACTAATGCTTAAATTTTTTATTTACAATTTGAGACATTATCTATTAACTCTCCACCATTTTTAATGATAGTAAGTAGTATGACAAGAACTTAAATGAAATAATAATTCTCTTCCACTTAAATGAAAAAGAACTATTCATCTAGTTCACCTGAATGTTTTTGTTTTGTTTTGCTTCACTTTGCTTAGATATGTTCAACTGCCTTTATTTATTATACTCTGTTCCATTTTTTTGTATTTATTTAGTTCATCTGCTAATTTTCCTGTAGTACTCCCTGAGAATGATATTTTACACATGGAACACAAAGATGGTAAATGTTCCAAGTACTATTGTGTCCAAAATTTTTTATTTTTTAATATTTTATTGTTAACTTACCTAGATATAAGATTCTGAGTTTGCTATCTTCAACTTTGAAGACATCATTCCTTGATCTTCTGATATCCATTGACACCACAGTAATTGTCATTCGTTTATCGTGACCTGCTTTTCTGTGTTTTTCCTTTCCAAAGGTTTTAGAATTTTCTTTGTCCTATGGGTCTTAAATTTTACCAGACTATATTAAAGATCATTTTGGGGTTTTGTTTAGTTTTTATTTTCATTTTTATTAAACACACTTGACATTTGATGGACCTTTTCATTTAAAGACTATTCTTTCTTCAGACTAGGGTCAGTATTATGTTTTTTTCTATTTAATGGTTCATTAACATCCCCTCCTCTCTTTACTTTGTATTCTGCTTCTAGTCCTCCCATTAGAAGAATATTGTACCTCTTAAAACTTTCATTCATGTATTTTAGCATTTCTCACATTTTTTTCTCCTCTTTCTTGCTTAATTCTATATTCTCAGCTTTATCTTTCAAATAACAAACTTGGCACGCTCAAGTTTTTTATTTCTTACTGAATGTTTTTTTATTTAAGTAAACATATTTTTAACTTCTTTCTTATCTGATTATGTCTTTTTCTTTGAAGCTTGTTGATTTATAGGCACAAATTCTTCTGTAGTTAACAATTAGATTATACATATACATATTTCTTATTTAACTAAAGTGTCTGTGTTTCTGACAGGGTTTTTTGAGTCTTTATGGTGGATACTGTGGTGTGCTGCCCAATTTCCCATTAAGTAAGAGCTGATTATTCTAATTGTGAAAATGTTGTCAGCAGGCCTTGCAGTTGCCAACTCTATCAATTCCAGAGAGCTTCATTCCACAAGGTCATGCCCCTTTCCCATGTCTTGTTTGTGTCTGATGTGGCCTAGCCTAAGACAACTCTGAAGAGTCACTTCAGTTCCAGAGCTTCCCTTATGAATGGCTAAGGCTCTCATTAGGCCTACATCTCAGTTCCATTTTTCTCTATGCCATTTATTCCCCATTCTTTCCACAGGCATAAATACCATAGACACTCCTTAATAATATGGTACCTGTTACCACAGTCTTGAACTCCGGAAATTTTACAGGAATTTGAAAAGTAAACAACCCACCTTAAAACAACCAATGAGTCAAAGAAAAAATCAAAAGGGAAATGTTAAAATATCTTCACAAATGAAAATAGAAACACAGTATACCAAAAATAATGGGATGCTACAATTCTTACAAGGAAAGTTATAGCAATAAATACATGTAAGAAAATAGAAAAATCTCAAATAAATAACCTAATTTTATACCTCAAGGAATCAGAAAAAAAATAAACCTAAATTTAGCAGAAGAAAATAAATAACAAATACAGAGCAGAAATAAATGAGACCAGAAAAAAAATATTTTTAAAAAATCAACAAAACTTAGAGTTTAAAAAGATAAACAAAATTAATAAAATTTTAACTAGACTAATAAAAAATAGAGAAGATGCAAAAAAATCAGAAATAAGAGACATTAATACCACAGAAATATATAGGATAATAGAGACTACTATGAACAATTATATGTCAAACTTTTAGATAATCTAGAAGAAACAGAAAATTCCTAGAAACATAGAACCTAATGAGACTTAGTTGGGAAAAAACAGAAAACCTGAACAGACTAAAAAGAAATAAGAAGATTGAATCAATAATTAAAAACATTGCAACACAGAAAAAGCCCAGGACCAGAGGATTTTATAGGTAAATTCTATCAAACATGAAAACTAATGCCAATCCTTTTCAAACTCTTCCAAAAATTAGAGTGGAGGAAACATTTTATGAGGCCAACATAACCCTAATACAAAAGCCAAGTAAAGACACCACAAGAAAAGGAAACTATGGGCAAATATTCCTGATGAATACAAATGCAAAAATTATCAACAAAATAATAGCAAACAAAATTCAACAATACCTTTAAAAGACAATAAGCCATGACTAATTGTGGTTTTTCATTGGGATGCAAGGGTTACTTAACATATGCAATTCAATAAAAGTGGCATACCACATTAATAGAATGAAAGATATAAAATATATATTTATTTCAGTAGATGCATAAAAAGCACTTGAAAAAAATCTGTTGTTTTATGATGAAATCCCTCAACCAATTAGAAATAAAAGGAACATACCTCTACAAAATAAAGACCATATACAACAAATCTACAGCTAACATTATACTCAGTGGTAAAAGACTGAAAAATTTTCCTCTAAGATCAGAAACATGAGAAAGGTTTTCATTCTCATCACTTTTACTCAACATAGTACTGGAAATTCTAGCTAGAGAAATCAGGCAAGATATAAAAATAACAGGAATATAAATCAAAGGAAGAAATAAAGTTGTCATTATTTGCAGAAGATTGCACTTCATACATAGAAAGTCTTAACGACTCAACCAAAAACTGTTCAAACTAATAAATAAATTTGGTAAAATTATATATTTGGATATAAAATCAACCTACAGGAATTAGTACTGTTTTTATACACAAACAATAAAACACCTAAAAAGAAATAAAGAAAACATCCCATTCACAATAGTATGAAAAACAATAAAGTACTTAGGAATACATTTAACCAAGAAAGTAAAAGATTTGTACAATGAAAACTACAAAGTTTTGGTGAAAGAAATTAAAGAAAACACAAACGAATGGAAAGATATCCCATGTTAATGAACTAAATTAATTAATATTGTTAATATGTCCATACTACCCAAAACCATCTATAGATTTAGTGCAATTCTCATTTAAATTCCAATAGCATTTTCCTTAGAAACAGGAAAATAATTCTAAAATTTGTATGGAACCACAAAAGACTCTGAATAGCCAATGCAATCCTAAGAAAAACAAAGCTGGAAGCATCACACTTCCTGATTTCAAACTTATACTGCAAAGCTAGTAATTAGAACAGTATTAGTAGTAGCATAAAAACAAACACATAAACCAATGAAATAGAATTAAGAGCCCAGAAATAAACCCCCATATATAGTCAACTAAAATTTGCAACAGAGCCAAGAATACCCGGTGGGGAAAGGATAATTAGTCTCTTCAGAAAAAATACTGGAAAACTAGATAACCACAGGCAGAAAATAAAATTGAGTCCTATCTTTTACACAACTCACAAAATTAACTTGAAATGGATTAAAGACTTAAATATAAAACCTGGTACCATAAAACTGCTAGAAGAAAACACAGGGAAGAAGTTCCTTGACATTGGTATTGACAATGAGTTTTCAGATATGTATTCAAAAGCACAAAGTGACAAAAGCACAAAGCAACAAAAGTAAAAATCAATAAGTGGGACTATATCAAACTAAAAAGATTCTGCACACAAAGGAAACTTCTAAAATAAAAAATCAACTTACAAAATGTAAAAAAAAAAAATTTGCAAACCATATCTTGACTATATTTCCCAAGCTTGCTATTTTATTTTTCAACTCTTGCAGTGGTTTTTTATCTCCAGAAGATCTATGCTGTTCTTTTTAAGGATTTCAATCTCCTTGCTCTGCTTCTCTAGATGTTTTTTCAATTCCTGAATTTGTTGATATGACTTGTTTCAGAAATACCATCCTGAATTCTGTCATTTAAGTTGCATATTTCTATGTCTGGAAGCTTATTTTCTGAAGATTTTTCTTTTTCTTTCTGAGATGCCTGTCATCTTGGTAGTTCATGATGTTTAATGGACTATTTCTCCACCTGAGCATTAATGGAAATGTATTCTGCTTTTTTTTTTCTGTTTGTTTTTTTTTTCCTTTGTTAGTACCCCTTCCACACACACACTTCCACCCTGACCTATGGATGTTGCTGTTTCCCCTTAAGAACTGTATCTCTGAAGGCGGAGTGTCTCCTCCTATACAATCATGGCATGCACCCAGGACCTGGCTCACCAGGGCCTGGTGCACCGGGGACCAGGCACACTCAAGGTATGGTCCATGGCTCCATCTGGGGTGTGAACCCAGGACCTTCTGCATGTAAAGCAGATGTGCTAACCACTACATTATGGAGCCACTCCCTGTATTCTGCTATTTTTCTAGAAAGAAGATTTATTATATTAAGGTCTCTCTTTAGCCTGTTACAAAGATGGCACTTTTCTTTTGGTTTCCAGTAGGTGGCATCTAAGCCTCTTGGATCCCTACTTTATACAAAGCCTAAACAATGCTCTTTTCATTTTCTTGTAGATATTTAATCATGCTCACTACCCTCAGTCTCAGTCCCTGTCAGTGTTAGTGACAGTTTTGGTAGTGTTTGCTCAGATTCCCCTGGGCTCTGCGGTGATTGGTCTCAGAAGGCCTGGGGGGTGGGGCCTCCTGGGTTGGAAGTTAGGGGCTGCAGCTCAGCCTCAGTTTTGCAACTGCGGCTGGTAAAAACCAACTGTTGTTTTTCTGCTGTCCCACTTCTCTTTTTTCTGATGACTGGGCACTGCCACAGGCAGCGTGAAGCTCACAGCACTCCCAGACAGGCTGTTCAGGGAAGTAGCCTCTCCTCCCCTACCCCTCTTCCTACAGGGAGCTCCCATGGCTGCAAGGGGCAGCTTCTTTAATTCTACCGGTACACCCTGACACCTGGGGTTCTGACCTGTGGTAGCTTTTATGTGCAGATCTCATGCTCATATGTGCTGGTGTGCAGTTTGGATGTTTTCTGTTGAGTTTTAGATGTTCTGCTTATTGTTGTTTCAAGAGGAGAGATCCAGGGACATCTCTCACTCTGCCATATTTCAACAGATCATATATTGAATAAAGGTTTAATATCTAAAATATATAAGAACTAATACAACTCAATGATGGACAAACCAATGACCAATAAGTACATGTGAAGGTGCTCATTCTAACTAATCATCAGGGAAATGCAAATGAAAACCACAGTGAGTTACTACCCCACTTCTTGATGTTAGAATGGCTATCAGCAAAAAGACAAAAGACAACGGGTGCTGGTGAGGATGTGAAGAAAAGAACCCTTGTGCACTATGAAGGACAATTGATTCATCCACTAAAAAACAGTATTAAGGTTCCTCAAAATATTAAAAATAGAACTACTATATGATCCAGCTTCCTACTTCCGGATATCTACCCAAATGAAATTAAAACAGGTTTATTGCAGCATTATACATAATATCTCAGACGTGAAAACAACCTAAGTGTCTGTCAGTGGATAAATAAATAAAGATGATGATTTTATATATATATATATATATATATATATATATATATATATATATATATAATTTAGTCATATAATTTAGTCATAAAAAAAAGAAATCCTACTACTTGCAACAACATGGATGAGCCTTTAGGCATTAATGCTAAGTAAAGTAACTCAGACAGAAAAAGACAAATACTGTATGATTGACTTACATGTGGAATCTAAAAAAAAAAAAGCTGAACTTATATAAACAAAGAATAGAAAAGAATCGTAGTTACCAGGAGCTGAAAAGAGGGAAGATTGGGAGATCTTATTCAAAGGTACAAACTTGCAACTAGTAGACAAATAAGTTCTGGAGATCTAATGCACAGCATAGTGTTTATAGCCAACAATATTTTATTACAAACTTCAAAGTATTAAGAGAATAGTACTTAATTGTTCTCAACACAAAAATGTAAATGATAATTTTGTTAACGGATAGAGATATTAGCTAATGCTACAGTGATAATCATCTTGCAATATGTAAATGTATCAATTCAATACTTTTTAAATGTATCAATTCAATACAATGTTAATGTCTATTACATCTCAACTTAAAAAAAGAATGAATGCGCTACCTCTGTTTCTTAATTTGAGAAAGAATTCAGAGAAGAGATGAGATTTTATGGATGTCATTAAAAGACAATATTTACTTTGTCTCTTCTATCCATTCTGAAAAGGTTGAATAGTAGCAGATCTCAATACATGTTGTGTACATTGCAGCGATACTAAATAAAAGTAACATTATCCACATTTCCTCTTCAAAACTTTATGCCAGGAAGAAAATCTCTTGCACTGTGGTTTCAAAATAAGTAGTATTGACTGACAAAACCAGGAGAATTTTTAAATATTTTAAACCATTGCCTCATTTACATTTTTAAAAATTAGAGCTTATTGAGTTTCCCTAAAGTCAAAGCAGCTTGGAAAGTATGCAAGAGTTTGAGGACAGGCCAACAACCTGATCCAAAAAATTCCATATGCCTAGAATAGATATAAAATGCATCTCAACGGTATAAAGACATGGTTAATTCTACTCACATGGGCGGGGGGGAAATGTGATATAAAATACACTAGAAACTGATTATCTTCCTTTCCTGAATTCAGATTTTCTAAATTTCAAGCTATGAGTAATGACAAAGAAATTAACTAAACCTATGTTGTCTGAATCTAACCATCTGCTATTCAAAATTATGTTTAAAAGGACACACAGGGACAAAGCAATCAGAATCTTTTACTGCAAACATTCTTTAATTTAAAAATCTCTTCCTTAAATAGCAAAATCTCAAATGAAGATAAATCTTGAAAATTTAGTTACCTACTTGACCATGAAAACAAAGCATTGAGACATTTTTAATAAAAATGCCATATCAATTTCAGATTTGAATCTAATGCTTTTGAAATGTAAAGTACTTAAAACTATTATAGTGTTCTTTTTTGTTTGTTTGTTTTAACAACTGTTTCCATATATATAGCTTTTTAAAAGCCAGTCATAGAATAGTAAAAATTTGGTACTCCTAGTCTATAAAACACACACATGAAACAACTTCACAGTTATACAAATAAAAGTTAAATTTTAAACACATTATTTCTAACAATTATCTCTTCTAAATGTAGCAAATTTAAGGGGGGCAGTTCCATAATTATGTACCTCTATGCTCTATGTCTAGTTTAATTTAGTTTTATTCATTATATTAGTGAAGTAAATCACAATCACAGATAAACCAAAATAGTATATAACCTTCCTATCCCCATAAAAAATATTTGAAATATAATTCTGTCTCCTAGTATCAAATGTGAAATGGTTAAGAGTGTATGATTAGAGTCAGATTTCCTGAGATGTGTTCCCAGCCTCGCTATGTATGATCTTATGGTTTGGGGCAGGTTTCCAAATCTATCCAAGTCCTAGTATCCTCACCCACAAAACTGAAAATACTGATAATACCTACCCAGTAGGGTGGTTGTATAGATTAAATTAGTTGATCCATATAAAGTCTTTTGAACAGCTCCTAACACATAGCAGTACTGGCATTCTGAAAATTCACTTTGAACAAAATTATAAAATCTCCAAGAGAAAGACTAACTTAGGAGGTTTTAAGGACCAATATGTACCACAAGTACATCTCAGGGAAAATCATTTAACTATAATATAAGATTGCACATCACAAGGCATGAGAGCTAAACCTGCTAACAACCCTTTCACAATGAGGCTAACATGGCCTTTCTTAAGCGGGGATCTGTGCAGCACACCACAGTGAGCACCAGCAAGATTCAGAGATCCTGTTAAACAAAGACATTTTAGTAAAATCAGAAATATGTATATATTTATGTATATAAATCTAATTATTATCTTCAAAGGAATTTGTTCACCAAAATCAAAAGGAAGCTTCAGTGAAAAAGTAAAAATCACAGAATAAGAAAGAACTTTAAAAAAATACATTTCTTAAATAAAGAGAAAATTCAGTGGATGACTGACTGGAAAGAAACCAAAGGCAAAAAATTGCTGAGAGATGTGAGTGGGCATAAAATACTAAAAATGAGAAAATTTTAGAGTTATTGAAAATGAAAATCTGGCTTAATGCCAAATTATCAATTTCACTAAAAACATGGAGAACTCAGAAGCCTAAAGAGTGAAAACAAAGCTAGGAAAGAATGACTCTAACAACCGTAGGCGTTATTTTATCATTCCTATAAACTTCCTTGCCTGGAAACTGAGTCCAAGGATCTTTAGCAAAAGACAGAAATGAGAGAGTCTCTGCATAATTTTTCTCTATCTTTCTTGCCTGACTTATCTTGGAAGTAGAAAATATTAAATGATAATGAGAAGCTTAAAGGTAATTTGAAGACTCCTCTCAACATAAATATGTAATGAGCAATGAGCCAAACTTATGATGTCCCATCAGTGGCTGTTTCAAAGAACAAAACCTGAGGGTGGAAGTGACAGCTTCTCTCATAATGAGGCCATGGTTCAGGGAGAAAGGCTGCAGGGATTCCAGGCCAAGGCACTCAACCACCAAACAATGGCAGAGGTGCCCAATGCAGATGACCCCCGAGCACTCCAGCTCACAAGAAAAGTAGTTTCAGAATAAATGCCTTAGTACAGTTTACTGAAAAAGAGTGAGAATAACTGTTATTGAAAAGATAATAGGTTGAGCCCAGCTTGTTTCTTTTAACTTTTGTTTTCTTAACATGTCCATATTTATCACCTGCATGTAGCAGTGTTTATCTTAATAATATTCATTCCATAAGATCTATTTTATTTTAATTTTTACCTACATCTATGCTTAGAATATTTCCATCTTTCTGTTTGTAAGCCCCAGTCTTCACTCCACCTTGTTTGAGTTCTTTCAATTTGCAGAAAGGAGCTGGAAGACAGTAATAAGCCTAAAAAGGACTTGCCTTCTCAATATTATCTGATTTTAGTGATGGCTCATAAGAGTTGAAAATGAAAGAGACATTAGCAACCCCTCATTTTAGAGAAGAACTCTGAAGCCAGAAGAGATAAAAAGAGGTGTTCAAGGCCACCTGGCTAGCTGGTGATAGTTCTTGAACAAGAACCACCTGTTCTTGTTCAATTTCTAACACCTAAACTTCTGTAATTCCCAGTACACCAGCAAACCACATCATCATTTGAAAGTGAGGGTGAGGAGAAGGGGGAAGATACTTGCTTTGGCAGCTCTTTCTCAATTGTATTTAAATTGAGTGCTGCTCTTAAACAGGGAGTTCAGAAACCAAGGATGTGTACCTTCTTGATTTCCACTCCCTTCACACCATTACATAGGATTATAATCAATAAAAATGTGTTTAGAATGTTTACCAAATCCAGTTTATGTTCCCTGCCTCCCAGATTTACTCAGCTCTACCTTCTTCTGCCACGTGCCCAATGTATAATTTCAGCTCCCATCACCGTTGCCTAGCTTCTGAACACTGTCAGTGTCTCAGTCTCTCCCACAATGAGGAACAGGTTCTGGCTAGGATTCCATCTGCCAGTGCAGCAGAAGGCAAAGCAATCCCAGCTCCCACACCTGCCCTTTGGGACCGAAGAGGCTTTGGAGACTCCGACCACTTCTGGACTCAGTATGATGTCTTTCTGTGGTACATGGAATCTGGCTCCCACAAGCAGTAACATTCAGCAGCTGACAGAATGCCTGATACTTCAATATGGTACCTCCCTGACATTAGTTCAGCCCATAAGATTTACTTTTTATTAAAAGGAGTAAGACAATGGGCTCATGACTATAAGATCTTTGCTAGGAGCCTGGCCTGATAAAGTAAAAGTCTGCTAAAAGTTCAACTAAAGTACTAGCTTGGGGAAAACATGGTTCAGATTTGTGACAATACTTTCCAAGATGCAGTATCTGCATTTAAACAATTCCCAATGTATAATACTGTTGCCCTAATGGCTGGAATGTGTGGGAATAAATTAGTAGACACCCTTTTTTTCATTACTCCTAGTGACACCCCTGGCAAAATTAATGCTTTCTCAAACTGAGAACATAAGATCTACAAGTTAGAAATCCTGAGCCTTGGAGTGAGGGGTGCTTCCCACTTCTGTCAGAAGATATATTAAGGTTTCCATTGAATTGGAGACTGTGTCAACCACTTAGCCACTTTGAGCTCCTCATGTCAGTAGATAAGCAGGCAAGAAAAAGGAGCACAGCATTTTGGAAATTAATCTTAACTACCATAGCAAGCTAGGGTTACAAAGCAATGGGGCAGGAAGAAGTATATCTAAAATGTAGGGAATTCACTCATACTTCTCTTAGTACTTTTATGTCCAGGACAACTCCCAGTAGGCAAGAAGCAACTGCATCCCAACAAGGCAAGACACTTAAGGACTTAGATCCCTTCTTGAGGAAGGTCCTCAAGGTAAGAAACTCTTGAGAAAAATGATGAATATCAATCACAGTAGCGGCATAAGCAACATAGAGGAAGCTATAGTTTGACTTGCTAAGACAATTTAAACTTTGTCAAAGATCATGGTTAGCTATACCCTCTTTAAGGAAAATCTATGATTGGCTGAATTTATATCTCCCCTCTTGAAATAAGAGCATCTTGTTCTTATGAAAATGGAAGTCCCACATTATAGTATCATAAGAGAGTGAGAGCAGATCTGAATGATGGCAAGGGAGAAATATCTTCGACCTGACTTATGTGTCTTCCTGGGTTTGCACAAACTCACATGCCTTCTGGTCCCCCAGCTGCTCTGAGAGTCTTGTTGTTGCTTAACTTATAGCACTACTGGCTTCCTCTGCCATCCCTCACCCCCCGGTGTTAGGGCTGATCTGTGCCAATCTCTATTATACCTACTGAGGCAGGAGCTGCTGAAAGTCCAGACCCCAAGCTCAACTCAAGATTCTGGCTTCTCCTACTATTCCATAAGCATATGAAGTGCCAAGCCATGGAATATAGAACCTGGCTTCCTGAGGGACTGCCCAAAGAGATCAAATGACAAAACCCAGAAGTGTAGGTGGTGATGAGAAGAAACTAACAATTCTTCTTTTCTCCCTCCATGAGAGTGTTCCTAAGTGCAATTATTCTCTGCAATTTATCTCAGCAACTTGATCAAGCAACTAGCTATGTTTTTTCATTGTCATGACAGTTTGTTAATGAGCCACTTTGTATTTGCTATTTTTTCTTCCTTGATTCTTCTTCCCTTTCCCCTCATTATTACCACCCTTAAATTACACTTCCCAATAAGGCATTACCATGGAAAGATTTTCCTTGGGCTCTATTTCCTTGAGAACCCTGGCTGAGACAAAATAATTTGAATCACTCCTGCAAGAACGGTACCACAAAAATTAAAACAAATCTATGTGCAGCTTTCTCTGAGTTTACCATGAAAAGAGGTATACCACTGCCTAAAGATCATATTTCAATAGATAAATATTCTCAATTTGTACTCATAACAAAATTTAATAAAATTAATGTTGCTCTAATATTCTTTGTTCTTACATAATTCTCAGATATGCATTTCACTAAAATTACATCTGAAGGTACTTGAAAGTCTTTTTTTTTTAGTTATTTTACTTTACTAAGCATCTTTTCATAAGCTTTAATTTGAAAGTGTATTGTTTAAGCTTGAAATATTTCCACACTTTAAAAAAAGGTTTGATGGCACACTGATATAAAAAATATATATTTTTAAAAATTCCCCCCATAAGTCAAGGTTTTAAAAAGGCAGGAATGTTGTTTTTAAAATTACAGAGTAAGAGTATATGAAAGAATAGAATGCTTAGTATTTTAACAATTCCACTTCTATGTAAAATGGACAGGAAGACACCTGTTTTTGGAGGATAAAATATACAAAGAAGTAATAGTAGTTAAAATACTATTCCATCACCTTGGGATTACTGAGTAGAGGAAAGGTCACACCATCAAAAGAAGAAAATTAATGCATTAGCAGGGATGACTAAAAGGATATCAGATTATAAAAACCTAACATAGAAGAATTATTTAGGAGGTTTTGTTTCCATTGATTCAACTGAAGCTTTCATATATGTTTACTAATATTAAGCTCAGTGATAATGATATACTGGAGATTAATTACCTCTTCATTAATAGAATGTTCAAAGGATTCAGAGAGACTGACTAGGGTTAAAAGTAGTCACTGTAGATATCTGTCTGCACTTGAGGACAGGGTGTTCAAGTAATGGAAGCTTGTCATAGGTCATTACAACTGAACAGAGTAAATGAATACTTCACAATAGTATAGGCTCTCAAAGAAGAAAAATATTAGGCTCTCCCACTTTTTAAAATAAATTATCTATTAGATTTTTTGAAAGTTGTTTTCCCTGAGATATAGGAGAAAGCTAAAGGATGCTTTCCTTAAGCAGATTTCAATGCAGCAAAAAGAAACATGCTACTCAGAGAATATCAACTGAAATCTCAGCACAGAGGTGGTGATGTCTTACCAACAACAAAAAATAGACCTAAGACTGAGTGAACAGATGTCCACTTCTTTAGGGAAGTAGCTACACATCCATCTTGCTTTCCTCTGTGAAAAGCTGGGTGGATTATGGTGTATGCTCTCTTTTTCAGTTTTGACATATTGGCCTTGAGAAAGTCACCATATCCCTGAAAACATGAATTTCCTTTCTGCCAATTCAACCTTCATTTATATGAGGCAGGCCTAGTAAAAATTATAAAACTCTTCTGAATGTGATTAGTTTTAGGGAATGGTGACTACTTTGCTTGAATCAAGTAAAGTACACAAGCTCACAGGTACTCCTGTGAGGTACCCCTGATCTATATGATTGTTGAACAGGAATGATAAAGAAAACATTTAGAAAAATCATGCTTTTTATAAAATGTGTTTCTTATATTAAAAATGTGTTTGAAAGGATAAGAAGAAGAAAGCAACTTTGAAATCGGTGGTCTACCTGCTTCAGTAAAAAAAAAACAAAAACAAAAACAAAAAAACGATTTTATCTTTAGGAGCTAATGATTAGGAGGGAAAAGGAAGAAAAAGAGGAGGAACTGAGTAGGGTGGTTGCTTTGGCCAGAATAAAAATAGAAATAGTCTTTGATAGAAGCTTGAAAACATATAACTATTACTGATTGGAAGTTTGGCATCATAGGGAGAGAGAAGAGAAAAAGAAAGAGAAGGAACAACATATTTTCTATTTTTATCTGAAATAGGCAACATCAAGCAGTATCTCTTCTAAGGACTGTGCTATAAACTAGCTTCCTAGACAACATACAGCTCCTGGAGAACAAGGTCTGCATCTTCTTTATAACTTCATCCCCAGCCTGCTACACAGTATGTAGCATACAGAAGGTATGCAATAGATGTTTATTGAATGAATAAATGATCATACAGCTATTTAGTAAGAGGGGAAAGCTCAAACAAGCACAATACAGAAACATAAGGAAGTTAGATAATGAAGGACATCATCTGTCAGTGATTTCCATAGAGGAGCAGAAAAACAGATGTAGCCTAACAAAGCCCTTGTCTTTTATCTACTGTCTTCACCATTTAAGTTTTCTGAGATTCCTAACAGAAACCTCCTTGGGCAAAGACTTTAAAGGTGTCTGTATTTTTTATATTTTAATCACTGCTGAAACGTAAAATTCTTTGTGGAAAGATTACATTATTTTCCAAAATGGTGAGATAGGAGACTAGGACATCCATATCTCACCCATGGCCTCATTCTTTTTTCCCCATTTACTCTATGAGCAGCTCAGTTTTAGCCTTATATCAGAGACATGCATATCCAGAATCACATTTACTTTATTTACTTGTGTAGCTCACAAATTTATTGCACCCATTTGATTATGGAATGGCTTGGGAATGTATTCTAGTCACATTTTATGTTTTAATTAAGAAAAATATTGGCTCAAATCCCAATCTGTAGAAATAACTCTTACTCCTCTACCACCAAAATGTATTCAGTGGCTATTTGTTTGGAATTTTTTATGTCCTCAAACACCAATTCAGAACAGAATGCAGGGTAAGTCACTACTTAGAGTACAGCTACACTTTAAATTGAGTGTTTAAATGACCTTGCGAATTTGTCCCCTTTTGGCAATATTCACATTAAGTTTATTGTTTAACACACCAGCATGTGCTTCTCCTGGATACTATCATCATGAAAAAATACTGCTCACACTAGTGGACACTTCCTATGATGTCTTACAGGAGTACATGCCAGTCATATACCTATGGGGGCATCCAGCCCAAGTCCTCTTTTGCAACTGACTCATGAGCTAGCTGATATCTTGCTTTGATATGCAGTTCTGATCTCAGCTGTTCTCCTGTTTATAGCTCCATCTCTCCATTTTGGCAAATGCTGCTAAAGACAAAGTCTTTTTGTTTCTACCCACACCAGAACCCCTGGAGCCATATACCACCCAAGGAGATAGTTTTCATATGGTTTGTCCCCATGTCGCAGAAAGAATTTATACAATATTTTAATCTATAATAGAATATACCATACAAGCCATGTATTATTATATGCATTAATAAATTATGTTTACAGATTTTCTTGGCATGACAAGTTAACCATAGATATATGAAGCTTATCCTTTCAACTCTCATCTTTTGCCACCTTCAGCAACTAAATATGATAGCCATAAAATATACACACCCACTTGTGATCACACGCATCCTGATTTACTGCTGCTCGCAGATTAGCTGACCTTACCCTAAATGGTGACCCACTTGCACAACCCTTCAAGTAAGATTCCCACCCTTGAGCTTCACTGGCCTTGGAAGTTCCCATTTGCCTCATTTTGACCATCTCTGTCTTATTGTTCTACTGACACCCCTCAGGGATAGACTCCCCCACCAAAATTAATTCACACTAAGCTGCTAATGTTAATAAGGCATATTATGAAATAGGGCCTAGAGAAGTTTTATTTTAGTAATGGACAATTTTTTTTATTAATGGTGAAATCTCAGTCATCAATAACAAAACTAAAATGAAGTATTACAGGGAAGAAACTTTTTTCTTATAAAACTGTTTACCTCCTTTACATAAAATAGGCTTACCTTCTACCCTCAGCCTTAGTCTTCTATAGTATAAATGATCAATATGACTAAACCCCAAGCATCGCTGGAAGACATTAATCGAATGTTAGCCTCTCCTATCATTGTCAGTAATTAGATTTCTCATCATGTCCTATTGTTTCCTGTTAACCAAATGTCAATTTCACCAATTCAATAAAATAGATATAACATTATCTCAGAATATAGTTGATAAATTGTACAATGTTCTGCATTCAATAAAATGCCTTCTTGACCCCAAAGTTAATTATTTTGTAAAGGAAATGCTATGATTTAATTGAACAAAATTTAGAAAATTCAATTGCTAAGAGCTTTATTTATGGCCAGTAAATGATTGGGCCATGATATTAAACTAGAAGGTCTCCTTCCAGATATGACCTCCATAGCACAGGCCACAAATAGCTATTTAGATAAAAATAGTAAATCTTCTCTATTACGGCAGAAAAAAAGAAAACTTGATTGGTAAAAATGACTTAAGTAGCAAAACCTATGTTTAGCAAGCACATAGAACGTTTAGGTCTCAAAAGTAATTATTTTAAAAGTAATGGTGAATGAAATTGAGTTTAAAATTCAATCTTCAAATTAAATGACATTATCTATTTTAAATTTGAGATTTAAAAAAAAGTGAAACTTATTTTTATGTCATGCTCTGTATGGTGATTTTATACCTCTGTGCTGCTCCTTCCTCTGAATGGATGCTCCACTCTCCTTAACCACTTGGCAAGGCAAGGATCTTTTTCAAGATCCTATTTAAATGCTACCTCTACAATGAAGTCTTTCCAAACTAAGGTAGGACTCTAATAATGGGATAATGGAACATTATACGCTTCCTTGTATGGATGTTATACATTAGGAAATATTCACTTCTACATATAAAATATTATTGTGCAGAAAGTAGAACCTCCATCTAATCATCTTCAATCTAACAATCAGTTCATAGGGAACATATGAATAAAAGAACCAGTTAAATGACACCCAAAGAAGCAATTAGCCCAATCCAAGACATGGGATGTTCTCAAGGACAAATTACTAAAATTAAAAAAATAATCAGGATGACAATTACATAATAAAATTATAGAAAAGACATAATAAGCAAATGCAATAGGTGAATCTTATTTTGGTCCTGATTACAAAAAATAATTCTAAAAAAAAACATTTTTGAGACAATTAGGCAAATTTGAATATGGACTGGATATCAGATGATATTAAGGAATGATAGCTGTTAGTTAGGTCTTATAGTGAGGTAGTAGTTAAATAAACACTATTATTTTCAGTTAGAGATTCATGGTAAGTGGAATAACAAGGGATTTATTTAAAATACTTAAGGAAAAAAATAGGAAGTAGGTGATAATTGATTTAAAACTGGCAAAATGATGGAAATTATTGAGGCTAGTTAGAGGTTCAAGAGTGTTCATTAAACAATTGTTTTGTTTTGTTTTGTTTTTACTTTTGTGTATCTTTGAAAGTTTACATAATAAAATATTGTAAAATGCTGAATACTGTCAGCAGAGAACAAAGACACAGAACTCTGGGTATACAATGGTGAGCAAGAGCCTCATGGGAGCTTACATTTTAAGCAGGAAAAGCAATATGAAGTAATATGTAGAAAAAATTAGTAAATTACCATTTCTTAATGCCCAAGAAGCAAAGTACAGTGTGTCATGAGAGTGTGTACTGGGACTGTGCCCGGCTGTCCACAGGGGCCCCGCACGCTCTGTAACACTCAGCTCAGGCATCACACCAGCTCTCTGAGTTATGTTGCCCTCTCCAGGAATTAGTCGCTCTCTTCTTTGTTCTTTAGCTCTTACTCCACACACAGTTTTATTTGTAATACCTATTATAATTTTCTGCATATATTTGACTACATGTCTTCCCAATCCATGCACACCTGCCTTCCCCCACTCCAAGTTTATAAGGCCCTGATCACACATATGCGATCAATTGATTTTTGATAAAAATGTGAAATGATTCACTGAAAAAGGAGTCTTTCAACAAATACTCCTAGAACTATTGGTAACTATCTGCAAAATGATAAACTTCCATCCATGCCTCCCAAAGTAAACAAAAGTTAACTCCAAATGGATCACAGGCCTAAACATAAAATCTAAAACTGTAAAACTTCTATAAGAAGACAGCAGAAAATGTTCATGATGCTCATTTAGGCAAAAATTTCTTAGATACATCAAAAAACATGCTCTATAAAAGAACAGATTTGATAAATTGGACTTTATTGAAATTAAGAATTTCTGCTCTTTAAAAGATGATTTTAAGAGAATGAAAGACAAGACATAGACTGGGAGAAAATATCTAAAACCGAAATGTGATAAAGCACTTATAACAGATTATTTAAAACTCTCCAAAATACTCAATAAGTAAACAAACTAAAATAAAATACAAAATTGTTGAGCAGACATTTGACAAAAGAAGATATATGAATGACAAATGAGCCATCTGTATGTAAAAAGATAGTTAATACTATTAGTCATTAAGGTAATGAAAATTAAAGTCACAAGGAGATACCACTACAAACTCAAAAAATGACTAAAAATTAAAAAAAAAAAAACTAATACCACCAAATGCTAGTAAAGATGTGGAATGACTGCTTGTGGTAAAATAGGACAACAATTTTGAAAAACAGTTTGGCAGCTTCTTATAAAATTAAACCTGCACCAACAATATGACTCAGCCATTCTAATCCTTGGCATTTACCCAAGAGGAAGAAAAGCATAGCTCCATACAAAGATTTGTACATTAATGTTCTTAGCAGCTATAACCAATGTAATAATTAAAACATGGAAACAACACAAACATCCATCGAAAGGTGGATAAATTATGGTTTTTCCATACAATGAAATAATAATCAGTAATTAAAGGAAATAAACTATTGATACATGCAACAACATGAATGAATCTTAAGTATGCTGAATGAAACAGTATTAAAGCATGCATAGTATATAATTTCATTTATACAAAACTTTACCAAATGCTAACAAATGTATAATGAGAGAAATTAGATCAATAGTTCTTGTACATGAGAATGGAGGAGGGGAGGGTGGGGGTACCTAGGATAGTATGAGAGGAACTTAAGGAAGCTTTTGGGAGTTGATGATGAATTGTTTATTATCTTGATTGTGGTAATAGTTTCACAAATATATGACAAAACACAAAATTATACACATTATTATTTGTCGATTCTATCTGAAAAAAGTTGTTTTTAAAAAGCCTATAGTAAACAATACACTTAAAGAAGAAACTTTTCATGCATCTCTTTTAAAGATCAGAAATAAAATATAATGCCCCCATCACTGCTACTGATTCAATACTATAGCAAGTCCTGGATAACTCCACAAGAAATAAAAAGAATAAGAAATGCATGTTTGGAAGAGAAAAGATAAGTATTTCTCTATTTACAAAAAAAAAAAAAAATCCATTATTTACCTGGAGGAAAAAAAAAAACCCTCAATAGAATTCGTAGAGAAGAAAGATGGCAAGAAATACACAAGCCTTCTACAGAGAACATGTGGAAATCCTAATACTATAGAAGATGATTTAATAAATGGAGTCCATGCTTTAGAAGGGACATTTTAATAGTATACAGATGTTAATTTTCCCAGACTAATCTATAAAGTAATTGCAGTCCTAATCAGAACCCCCATTTTATTTTTATTTAAACAATAAATACATTATACAAACTTTTAGAGAAGAATAAAATTCTATAAACAGCATTGTTTATGGTATCAGGGATTTGAAGATGCTCTAGGTGTCTCTTGCAGTAGAGTAGATTACTTAGATAAAGTGAGTACTCACAATAGAGTACTATGTGGCTTTCTAAAGCAAGAGACTTGATGTCCACATAACAATATGTTGAATTTTAAAAATATAGTGTTGAGAGAAAAAAGTAAGAATTGAATGAGATCTATAATTGAGTGCATTATGAGGCAATAAATTATACATTCACCCAAATCAGTAAATATTGTTTTTCTGGAACACACATAAACAATCAGCAATACATCTAATGCATTACAATAGTTGCCTGTGATCAGAAGAGACTGGGAGTGGTAAGTGAGTGGGGGAACAAAAGTAATGAATAAAAAATGGTCGATTATAAACCAAGGACAATAATCTGTCAAGAACTGAGCAGTGTGATCAGTTCAACCCACTGCACCTAAAGTCCTACTAAAAGTAAATAAAGTAATAAAGAAGTAGACCTTAATATATTCGTATGTTCTTTTTTGGTCAGTACAAATTCAGTGACATAAAATTACATTCCTTTTGTGATGGATAAAATAATTCTACTTGGATCTATAGTGTATTAATTTTCTATTGCTGCATAACAAGTTATGACAAATAGCATCTTAAATCCACACACACTATTATTTCACAGTTTCCATGGTCAGGAGTCTAGGCACAGCCTAGATGGATCTTCTGTTTAGGGTATTATGTACACACGCTTGCACACAGGCTCACACATCATAATGTCACTATAGAAATAACATCTCCTCATCTTTGCTATATTCTATTATTAGGAGCTGGTTAAAGGTCCCACCCACACTTCATGGCAGAGCATAAACATGGGGTCCACCCTAATGTCTGTCTGCCATATATATATGAACAATATTTATATCTTCATATGACTGTAAATTCTGTTAGTTAGCTTTTTAATTTTTTAAATCAACCTGCAAAATATAGGGTTATTAATAGTTATAAAGTTCATAACACGAAAGGTGGAAAATATAAAAATATATACTCTAAAGTGTGTAAACGAACAAATGGAGTCATAAAGTCATAAAGGTAACCACTAGAAAAACTAAAAACAAAACATAACAAAAAAAATTGGAGATTAAAAATTTACTGGTAGTTTAAATGGAATAGCATCTTTATCTTTTTAAAGGGAGTCAGTATTGTTTAGTGGCAAAACTAGAAATTGAGCCAAAGTATACTGTTTGGTAATCACTAAAAGTAGTAAAAAAAAAAAAAAAAAAAAAAAAAAACCACCCACTACTGCTTGCTGTGTGGCATGAACCAGTGATGAAATCAGGGAGAAGAGAGACTTAATTTTTTCTTAGACCCTTGTGAACTACTTGATTTCTTTTTATGATAGCATTATTTTCATATTATTTTTAACTTGTTTTAGAAATGAGGTATTTTAGAAACTGATTGATGATATATATGCCTCAAATATAAAAGCTAGAAAGGCATATAAACATTATAAATATCATCACTCTCCTTTTTAAAATTACAGAAACTAAGTCATGGAAAAATCAAATTGTTTATTCTAGATTATCTGCCTGACTCTAGATAGAGCCATGAGTAGAACCTTGGTCTCCTAAATCTAAAATGGTTCCTCATCTTTATAGAACACCCTTCTCAAATACTTTTAATTGAAAGTCAGGAAAGCTAAGTTCTGGATTCTGTTTCTAGCTCTGCCAATAATTTGTTTTGAGCAAGACATTTATTGAATTTCACTTTCCTCATGTATAAACTTCATGACCATATGTAGATCAGTGGTTTTCAACTTTTCTTTAAGCAAAAAAATTTATTCTGCAAATGCAATACTGGCACCTCAGATTTGACAAAAACTGAAAACGAGGGGAAAAAAGTCAAACCCGAGCTTCTCTGCTTGAAGGGAGAAATATGAAAGCTTCAGGCTCTCTGCAGCCCCAGTAGATCTTTCAGATGTCTAAGGCTCCTTGGTCCAGGTATGTGAAAACCTTCACACTAGATTCTAATTAAACTGAGGGGTTGGGGAGGTAGACAGTGTGCATTTCTAATAGGTGGTGCTGATGTTGCTGGTCTTTTAACAAGTCTCTAGAAAATCTCAATATCTCTTCTAATGCCTACTATTTAAAATTCTTTTTTTTTTTTACTACTTAAAACTCATTTTTGTGAGCCCATTGAAAATAGAGACCAACCACAAGCAGAATTGCTGACTTCCAACTTACTAGTTGGAGCTGAACCACTGACTACATTGAGGCCCCAGAGCACAGTGTCAGAGAACATAATCTCTGAGCATGACAGAACTGACTCAAGACTCATTTTTTCCCACTTACTAATTGAATGACCTTAGCAATTAACTTCATTTCTATGAACTTCAGATTTCTCATCTGTAAAACAGAGATAAAAGTAGCTGCCTTCCAAGTTGTTGGAGGATTATAAATGATATTATGCTTTAAGTTCCTTAGCTCAGTGCCTTGAATGTAACAAGTATTCGATAAATGTTAACTATTAGAGGGGCATAGAGGATATTTTTTTTTAATTGTTTGGGAAAAAACTCTAGTATCAAAGTACCTATGTATAAAGAATTGTGACCTCTGTAGACTCAAAGCAAACTTATAATGTACAAAGCAGGAGCACAAGAAGGGATAAGCAGCAGAAATAAACTACACTACTTTCATAAGGGCCATACTAACTATTTACAGCTTCTCAGAACAACAGTGTTATTACAGTTACCCAATGTATTGCTAGGAAGGAATCTTTATTTAATGTGTCTTTGTAAAAACAAGTTATAAATAAAATAGAAAGCAAAAGCAGATCTTTTCAAACTTACAACTTATTAAATTTTTCCTGAAACATTGATTCTATCTCCTTAGCTTTTCTGTCATTTTTTTCCTCCTAAAACCTACTATTGTAACAAAAATATATTTTTATAATTATTCTCAAAATAAAGTATTAACATTCTCTCCATCATATCAAAAATATTTCTTCTAATATCTTCCCCAGCTCAACATATATCAATTACTAAAATAAAATTTTTTGAAGAGTCTACACCATAGGATTCTAAATTTAAACAGAAGATTGTATCACTCTCCTGGGAAACAGACTCAAGAATACTCTGGTTCTTTCTGATTTCCTTTGAATTGGTACTTCCCAGGACAATATAACTCAATGCATTAAATAGCCTACGATTTAAGGGATTCAGGGCTGAGGCATGATGCTGCATGTTGGCAGAATATTGTACAAAACTAATCTATCACAAAGTATTTTTACATTAACCTGAAATAATCCTAGTGTTCCAGCATTAGCCAAAATGTTCTTCCGGAAAGCTTAACCATGAATAGACAGTTAATTTAGAAAACAATCAAAAACGTTGATCTGTTAGGAGAACATGAAAAAAACAAAAAAAGAATTCTAACTCTTCATCAAATGACTATTGATTAAGGCTGCACATATTTTCAAAAACAAAGGTTAAATTTATTTATTTATTTATTTATTTATTTATTTATTTATATCAGAAGGTCAACAATGTAAGTAAGACGAAAAAGGAATTTGTTGAGCCTCAGTGAGTTTCCCAGACAATACCAAAGAAAAGAAGGTGGGAGATAAAGCTAACCCATATGTTCCAAGAAAATGTATTTTGATTTCTCATATTCAAGAAATACCATTGTCATTTTTATATCCTCTATATTAGAAGGTAAGTTAAATAATTTCTTCCCCAATTTTACCTCTAATAAGTTGAATGACCTTGGGCAAGTTATTTAATTTCTCTGGACTTTAAATTCTCAATTTAGTCAATGAAAGAATTGACAATTTCAATTATCATTTTGTTATAAACATTATATTTATTATAATATAAACATCTTTTACTTTTATTAAAATATATTCATAATATATAAGAATTATAAATTTCTATATTTTTTCTGTGCTTATTATTGTAAACTTTTACATATCCATCTTTTACTTGGTTCCAACTTTTCACACACCTAGAGTAACAACATTTTAAAGATTAGAATAAATTGTATTTGAGAAGGAAGAGTGTATATGAGAGTTCATTCCTAAGAGAATTAATATGTGTTTATGATACAGTGAGTATGCCTTTTAAAAAAAAAACATAGATTTTAGTTTTATTTGAGATGTGTATTTATACCACTATCTCCTGAAGGAGAAGGAATCCACTCTCAGAATGATTCTGCATAGTGTCGGCCATGGTCTCATGGGCATTCAGGGAGTTAAGAAGTATCATACCCATAAGAATTGTTTCTTCCCTAAAGAATTACTCTTCCTTCTCTTCCATGACATTTCTTTTTTGTTTATTTCCCAAAAGACATAGTGTCTTATATGTGGTAGCACTCAATAAATGTTTGTAGAACAGAAGTGAATGCTAGCCATAATGAAAACAGAGCAAAAGGAGCAGTTTCTTTTTCTGAATGTCTTGCTCCTTGTTCAGTAAAGCTTCTTCCTCTGACTTTCATGTCTCGGTGTCCATCGTACCAATGAAGTCTGCCCTTCCTCTAGTTCTCAGCTTGGAAACCTCCCGCAGCTCAGCCACCTGCTTCCTATAGTTAACCAGCACACACCTCCCACACCAGATGGCTTCCTTCCCCTGCCTTTGCTTGCCAAGAATTTACAAACACATTTCTGCATGTCCAGACTGGGACATGGATGGACATATCGAAGGGTGTGAGGATCGGCAGAAGAGGTCTAAACAGCCTAACTGAACTTAGAAGATCTGTGCCTTTACACCATTAAAAATTCTCTTTTTATTTACACAATGATTTTTTTTGTTTCATACAAATATTTGTTCTAGAAGCTTTGATTACCTCAACTGTCTTCAGAATGCCTCACAAAGTTTCCAGAGTTCAGTCAATGGAGCCCTATTAGAGCACTGAAAGGATTTCTTTAACCTAAGAAGTTCATATTTGACCTCACAATTTTGCGGAGCCTGATTATTAATCCCAATAGCACAATGACAGTGAGATTAAGAAAAGGGGGCTTCTTTAGGGCAGCTGGAATTCCAGGTTTGGGAAGAGGAAGTGTGTGGAAGAGGTAGATTTTACAAGCTGCTTGGAAATGAAACTGGTGAATCACTTGTCTGGACTATGAAAAAAAAAGTCCCTATCCACATTTTAGAGATGTTCATTACTTCTTTTCTTTTTTTTAATTTAAATTTTTCACAAGTGAACACAAATATCAAAATGGGAGTATGAATCCTATAGCACTGGGACTGAAAGAACTCTATTTCTTTTGATTCATCTGCTATGGATCACAAAGAAGGAATTGAGTCCTTCTTATCCTTCAGTTCCTCCTACTACATTTTTAAAAACTAATTCACAAAAGTGAACTGAAAAAAAAGCACAGCAGTCTTGGAGAGCACAGAAACAAGAGTTTAAATCTGTCCCTCTTTAAAAACCACTTCCTTTCACTGAAAAATTCATGGTATCTTTGAGCTACCTACTCAGTAGATGATTAGGTCCATGCTCTCAAAATACAGGTAAGGAGTAAAGAATTCTTAAAGTATACCAGGTAAACTCTAGTGTAGCCTAAAGTCAAATTTATTGTATACCAGAGCCTAAGCTAACAACTGCAGAGTAAACTAGTAGTTCGTCCATAAATTTTAGTAGAAACTTTTTACTGATAACATTTAAAAACTGTCAACTTGCCCCCTCTGTCCAGTGAACTTCCTTGGGTCATTCAGTTGATTAGGAGGTTGGTTATAGTAGAAATCAAAAGTTTATTTGGATGGTCCCTGGCTGTTTCTTGACATTACAAAGGCCCCTGTATATAAATTCTAAATACAATGTATTTACTTGCATGTCTTCCAACCTCACAAAATTATCTTCTGCCCACTTGGAGAAGGAAATGAGAAGAAAATCAAGAAAGATGATATCCTTGAATGATTTCCACTCCTACACATATTTTCCTCTCCTTGAAATAACAACCATAGCAAAAGCTTTAAGACCAGTTTTCACAGCTGGTGGGAGGGAGGAAATCCTGAACGTTCATTATTTTCTTAAACATTCTCCTTTAATGCAAGGAGATCCATTAAGTTTAGTTTATGCTGAGCCACACAGAAGGTTAAAACAGAGACACGGTAAAGATTTCTAATATCTGTACTGCTTCACCCCTGCCCTCCATTGTTGTTTGTCTCCACCATCCCTTACTTGAACTAGCATAATGTTAGTCCTGTGGACCAATGGTCCTGAAGCCACAAACCAAAAGCTTGAAGAAAAAGAAAGTAATAAACATCAGTTTTCAAGTACTTTGCTTGCTTCCAAAAGCATCAATGCATTCATTTTTATTCCTTTCCTAAAGACACTTTCCCTAAATTGCTCTCAAGAAATAGCTGAGGGTAGAAATCAGAAAGGAGGAACGGAGAGAGAAGAGACAGAGGCTAAATGTTGGTGTTCTGAGCAGGCTGTGCATATGACTGCCTACCTCATGTCCTTTCAGAAAGACTCCCTTGCCTTTTCTTATCCAATCAGTTTTCTAAGGTTTACAATGCCATCATTAGACTTACATGAGTTTGAATTAAAATTCTGGCTCCTATTAAAATACAATTGCAAACCCCAAGAACCTTAAATAAATGATTTATGAGATCCATTCATAAAAGTATATTTTCAATAGCAGTAATGAAATAAGAACATGAAGAACCTGGAGATGGATCTTTAAAAAGGGGAGAAAACATGCAGAAAAATTATTGATTAGCATGCTATGGATAACCTGCTATTGCCTGACTTTGAGGTCAGCATTAAGTTTTTAATAGCAAGAAACAGAATTGCAGGTTATTTCAGTTTATTCACATTATTTTCCTTCTCTCTCACAGAGTAGCAGTAAAATGTGCAGACTCTGGAATTAGAGTGCTTCCTTAGCAGCCTGGTTCTGCCACTTACAACCTGTGTAAATTTGAGCATATCACATAACCCTTTCTAGTCTCTGTTTCCTCATAAGTAAATGGGTATAATAATAGTGCCTATGCATGTGAAGATTAGCGACATCTTGCACATAAAATGTTTAAATTAGTGCCTGCTATACTAAAAAGCTCTAAAAAGTGTTTTTCATCATCATCATCATCATCATCATCATCATTATGTAGGAATACCATGAAGAAATATGGAAAATCTCTAAGAAAATTAGATAGCAAAGGTTGCTTTTAAAAAGTATCATTTATAATATTCTCTATAATTAAGTTCAAAAACAAATTGTAATTTGCTTATCTTGAATTATAATAGTCATTCTTTGAGCAACTACTAAGTATAAAGCACTGTGTTTACTATATGCATTCACATTTAATCTACGACACAGTACTCCCTACAAAGTTTCAGTTATGCAAAATGAATATGTTCTTGACAACATAGGGCCTATAGTTAACAATACTCTTTTAAATATTGCCAGGAAGATAGATCTTATGGTAAGTGATCTTACCACAAGAGAAAGAATATTTTTAAATAAATAAACAACAGAGGCAGGGGGTAACGTTCAGAGGTTATAGATAAATATATAGCTTTGATTATGGTAATACTATCATAGATATATACTTATCTCCAAACAAATCAAGTAGTATGCATTAAATATGTATAACTTTTTGAATATCAATCATACCTCAATAGAGTGGTTTAAAAATAAATAAATAAAAGACAGTACACTGGAGGAAAAAATTTTCTAAATAAGCAAATTGGATTTTCAATTTCTTTCAATACAGCAATTTGTCTTCTAGGAATTGTCCTAAAGAAAATCAGACCTATGTAGAGAAATTTACATACAATGTTCATAGTAGCAATGCCTATAATTGTCAAAAAGGTGAGAAGAAAACCTGTATGCCTGACAATGTAGAATTGGAAAAATATAGAATGTTCACATGTCGTGAAATATAATTAAGCAATTTCAAAGAGAAATATATAATGCAATGGAAAATTATTCAAAATATGTAAGCAAAGAAAGCACTTTATAAAACATTGTTTATTTTATTTCACCTGTATATTGATATCTAGTACTTTTCTCTGAGTTCTCCAGTTTTTACATAATGAACATATCTTACTTTTGTAATACAAAAAAAGACATTCTGACTCTTTCAGAAAGTAAACAATTCCAAGAGGCTTGGCAGAAAAGAAGCTTTTACAGAAGACAATGAAAATTCAAATAAGGAAGAGTTTTAAAGACTGAGTGCAGGAAGTAGAACCTGGACAAATTCCCTTAGCAGAACAAAAGGGAGCTGCAACTGTTGGTACATTGTAGCAAGCATGAACCAGGAAGCTGGTGTTAAAGGTTCCAATCTACCTGACCATTAAATGATGTCAAAAAATGTTGATAGCTACTATAACTGCTTAAAGCACATAGACACATTCCATCATGTTATTCAATGCCCCTTTTTTGAGATCATATGTGACCAATTCTTTTTAGAGTTTGAACCAATAGGAACTTTGCCTTCTCTTAAGAAGCAGTATAAAAGGCCTTGTAGCATAGTTGTGAAAGAGTGTGGGCTCTGGGTCGGAGTGCCCAGTTCCAAGCATCCCTCAGGTACTTATTACCTTAGTGATCTTGGCCAAGGTATTTAACCTCTTAAGCTCTAGTGTCTGAATGCGAAAAATAAATGTTATAGTAGTAACTATTTCATGGGTTTTAGTGAGTACTAAATGAGATACTACACATATAACAGAAATCACTCATTCATATTAGCTATTCTTATTACTGCTATCAGATAATGAAAGTTATATGACACATAGTCTTTCTTTATTTTCTTTAGCTTCCAGAGGTCCTGAAAAATATTAATCTTCAATTATGCTAACAAAATCATCTCTCATGAATAGACTATTTGTTTACTTTGTTTTTGTAAGGTTTTATTTTTTTATTTCTATGTTTATACAGTTTTACACATTTAACATTTTTCACAAAGTGATTCAAATTATTTTCTGAAGAAAGTAACTCCATTAAAAAAAATCTATCTCACTTTTTTTCTAGCTACCATACTATCTCATCTCCTTCATACTTGAACTTCTCCTAAGGGTTCAGATAGATAGTGAAGATAATCACTGCCTACTCTCTTTTCTGAAACCTCAATAGTCTCATTTTGCTCCATTGTGGCCCAATGACACCACTAAAGTCACTAAATGGCAGCCAAGTAACTAAATCCTATGGAAATTTTCAGTGCTTCTCCTACCCAAGCACTCAGCAGTGCTTGCCACTGTGGATCACTCCTTCTTTTTAGAAACATTGTTTTTCCTTTGCTTCTATATGCCCCTCTTTTAGTTTTTCTCAAAAATTTCTGGCCCTTTTTCCTCTTCTTCTCTATAACTTCTCCCCTAGTTTGCCACTAAATACCGATATCTTCAAGTGTGAGACTTAGCCCCTCTTCTCTTTGCACTCTCTATGTTATGAATTTATTGATCTCCCTGGTGACTTCATCTTGCCTGTGTTATAATCCATCTGATGATTCCCAAATTATCTCCAGCTCTAGGCCTGATTATTGAGCCACCTACCAGATTTTCACTTAGATGTCTCAAAGGCATCAGTTTCTCAAAACTGAAACCATAGTTTCCTCCCTAATTTTTGAACAGTTTTATAAACCAACAACAACCAAAAAAAGGGGGAGGGGGCTTCCCCTCTCTAACCCTACATGCAGTTAATCAGTCTTACATAATTTACTTCTCTCCTCCTCTGCAATGAACTGTTCAAGCTACCATTCCTTTTCCTCATATCTGGACTAGCATAATAGCCTCTTATTTGGTCTTCCATTTTATCTCTCTGCTGTTTTAAATCCATTGCTCTTATGCTAAAGTGCAAAGCCTTAATTTGACCTATAGGACCATGAATGATCTTGCCCCTGCCCTGGCCTCATTCTCACTTCACATTGCTCTCCATCTTCCTCTACTTCAACTCTACTGGTCTCCTCCCAGTTTCTTGAACTTAACCCCAAGTTCTTTCCTCACATCAAGGCTTTGGGACATGTTGGCTCTTCCACCTAGAATACTATTCCACATCCCTCCCCACCTTTTACATTAATCCTTACCGATCCTGATTTCATATCAAATGTTACTTCTTCAGAGAACCCTTCCCTGACTCCACAAACTTGGGTTCGATCTTCCACTGCGGGCTCTTCTCAAGCACCAAGTATATTCCCTTCATAGCCAATTCTGTATTTGCAATTATATAATTACAAGATTATTTATTCTTCCCCCCCACTACTATATTATAAACCTTATGAAGGCAAATACCACTTCTATTTTGCTCACCAATATTAGTTCAGAACCTAGCAGAGTCCAGCACATTCAATACATATTAAATAAATAAAGGCACAACATATTTCACTCATTCACTTCTTTCCATTCCTACCACCTCTCCAAAGTCAGACCTGCATTATCATTTTCCTAGGCTACTCAATAATCCCTTAACTGGAATTGCCACCTCTCCATCTCTTCTCCCTTTAGTACACATTACAATTCACTGCCAGATTAATCTTCCAGAAACACAGCTCTGATCATTTCATTCACAGCTCAAGAAACTCAAGTAATTTCACAATGCCTGTAGAATAAATGCAAATTCCATTTGGCCTCCAGCCAAGCTTTCCAATTTTAACTTTCTCACTAATCTTCACAAGACCTATGCTATGGTTAAACTGAACTGCATTAGATCTGTGACACTCTATAATTTTTTGCCACATATTGGATCTTTTTTTCACACAGTTTCCTCCACCTAGAGTATTTTAGTAATGCTTCCACCATCTCCAAATATTCAAATCTTTATGATTTTCCAAACATAGCCAAAATCTAATTTCTTTAAGAAGCTCTCTTTGATTTCCTCCAACTAGAAATAATCTCTCTTATTTCTGAATCCCTATCCTTTCTTTCTTGTATCTCTTGAATAAAGGTTGTCATTTTCTGTTATTCATTATGTGCAAGCTCCAGTAGACTGCAGACCCTGGAGAGAGGACTGGTAAACCCAATCAGTGCCTTGTATATTGAAAGAGTTGCATGAGTATTCACTGAATTTTTGACTTGTGAAACATGCGAATTATTTTAGTAAGATGTTCCCTAAAGAATATTTCATAATTAGAAAGGGAAAAAAATCTATCTATATCACTACTCCTTTGAGAACAAAGTTTGTTTTCATTGACCTAGTAGGTAAGTGCCCTCACTTAATTTCTCTAATCACTAAAGTGGCAAAAAATGGCACGGGAGAAAATTATACTCATCCATTTCCTTCTCTTTTGATGATGACTTCTAGAAAAGTCTGCTAGAGATCCTTTCAACAGAATATAATTATAATCTACTGTTTTTATCTCTTTCTTGTTAATTCCATTTTGAGGCTCATGCTGGTAACAGAAATTTTTCTTTTTTCTTTTTGCCTGAGCTACTGCTTTCAGCTAGCTTGCATAGCTCACACTGGGCATCCAAGCCACCTCCCTCAATGGACTCCAGACTCTTTTTAAGTAAGAAGGCATACCAGGGAGATAAAATGCCTTTTCTTGACAAATGTAAAACATTTAAAGGCAAAAGAGGGAATTAACCCATCACAGAGTAATGTGAACTATTGTCACAACTTGATCCTTGAAAATTCAGAATCAAGTAAATTCCAGGGAATTAAATTTATAAACAACTTCTAGGAGAATAAATTCAGATTTTAAAAAAAAGTCTTAAAAATGACTTTAAATGTGTTTTGAACATTTAGTGTGGTTATATAAATATAAGACATTATTAATACTAACTAGATGTTATCCAGAAGTCCAGTACTGATACATTTAATAGTACATACAAGACACATTACATGTTGTTTGAGAACCTAGAATTTTGTCAGGAAGTGACTCCCTTTTGACCTCTCAGATAGAGTGGACTATTATAAAGGACACTAGAGTGGAGGTCAGGAAACCTGTGTTCTGGTTCCAACTAGCATTTACTCATCAAGAGTCCTGGGGAAAAGTGTTAAGCCACTCTGAGCTGCAGATTTATTTCTTCTGAAATGAAAAGTATATCTACTCTACCTGTCTTTTTAAATATTTTTAAGAATCAAATGAGAACAAATAAAGTAATGTCTATAAAAGCAAGTTGTAAACTAAAAGCAGATGAGTTTAGGAAATGGTTTCAAACTAATCTAGATAATATATGATGTGAAATACAAATATTTCCAAAAATATTTAACATAAACCAAATTTTAACTTCATCCACCTTATAAAACAAGGTAGTAATAGTACATCTCCATACATAATTGAGTGTAGTCTGCCCTTCTTTAAATCATCTATCCTTTTTAGGTGAGTAAACTATCACCTTGAGCCTTTTCTCACAAGACCTAGTCCTTCAAAGTTAAAATTACTCCCTCTCTTCTCTTCAAATTTCATAATTTCCAAAACCACATTTAAAATGTTGATCTTAGGGGTATATGGACTGAGCCAATGGATATCAGTTTGTGGCTGACCTTATTACTCCAAGTTCTTCTTTCATACTATATATCTCAGTACCTGTTCACTTATATTAGCATTATTCACTAAATAGCATTTATTGAACACATATTATATGGAAGGCAGTAGAAAACACATTCAATGAAGAGAATACAATTGTGTTTGATTGTCTCTTGGCTTTTCAGGAGTTTACACATCTAATAGAGGAGATAAAACATGGAGATGGGTAATATTGTCAGAGAATAGTTGTGAATAGGAACAGAATTTTTTTTTTATCTGTAGAAGCTTTGTTCTAAGAAAGCAACTTTAATTTTTGCTGTCCAGGGATATTAACTGAAAGAATATTTTCACTTCTCTCAGGAGCAGTCACATACATAGTTGTTAAAATCTTAGGCTACCAGCACTTGCTAACATTCTTCATGTGTTTAAACAACATTCTTCTTTCCCAAGACCCTGGAACCTCCTGAATCTAAAGCAGACTGTGCTGCTGATTCATTCTTAGGCATAAGACAACAATGTTCTATGTATCATCAAAATGTCCATCACTGACTCCAAATGAAAACGTAACCCAGTATAGCATATTAAAGTCAAATAGGATTTTAGAAATCTTCTGATTCATGTCCTTATTTTATAAATATGGAAAATTGTATCCAACACTCTCTCCCCAAAATTTAGAAACTAGCCTGAGTTTCCACAAGTTTTTCATAACTAATCTTTGATTCTCCTTCCTCCTAGGCCAGTGTCTGTTCTGTTATACTTCAAAAGTGAGAACTTTTTGACAGCAAAGAAAACCATAAAAAAAATGAAAAGGCAACCTACTGAATGGAAGAAAATATTTGCAAATCAAATATTTGGGGTCATCATCCAAAATGTATAAGAATTCATAAAACTCAATAGCAAACAAACAAATAATTCAATTTTAAAAAGGACAGAAAATCTAAATAGACATTTTTCCAAAAAAGACATACAGATGGCCAACAGGTACATGAAAAATGCTCAGCATCACTAATCATCAGTAAAATACAAATCAAAACCACAAGGAGATATCATCTCACACTTGTCAGAATAACTATTTTCAAAAAGACAGAAAATAACAACTGTGAAGGTGTGGAGAAAAGAGAACTCTTGTGCATTCTCAGTGGGACTGTAAAATGATGCAGCCACTATGGAAACCAGAATGGAGATTTCTAAAAAATTAAAAATAGAACTGCCATATCATCCAGAAATTCCACTTCTATGTAAAAACAATAATTCACAAAGATATATATACCCCCATGTTCATCGCAGCATTATTTACAAAAGCCAAGATATAGAAACAACTTGTGTCCATCAATGGCTGAATGGATAATGAAAATATGATATATATAATGGAATATTATTTGGCCATAAAAAAGAAGAAAATCTTTCTATTTGTGAAAAATTACTGGACCTTGAGATCATTATGCTAAGAGAAATAAGTCAAACAGAGAAAGACAGCAAACATATGATCTCACATATGTGGAATCTAAAAAGATGGCAAGAAGTGGGGAGACTGGGTGAAATCAGCAAAAGGGATCAAAGGGCATAAACTTCCAATCATAAAATAAATAAATCCTGGGGATGTAATATATAGCATGGTGACTGTAATTAATAATACAGTACTACATATTTGAAAGTTGCTAGGAGAGTAAATCTTAAAAGTTCTCATCAAAAGAAAAAAAGGTTATAACTATGGTGACAGATGTTAACTAGACTTATTTTCCAATGTACATAAATATCAAATCATTATGTTGTACAACTGCAACTAATATGTTATATGTCAATTTTACTTCAATAATTTTTATTTTTTAGTTTTAAAAAGGACTTTACCTCTTAGAGCTGAAGGCATGGGAAGAGGAGACAAATCTCATCAAAGGATGGAAAGGAATATGGGACTCCACCATTCCACCTATTTACAGTTTTTCTATCTTCAACACTGCTCCTGACAATCATTATGAAGGGAAGTGTAGTCCCAGAAGAGACACAATTTCCAGTCCTGATGCCAGCACTCTGGTTTCACCTCCCTTTAATTAACTCTGACTGGAATCACGTTGCCTTTATCTGTAACATTAGAAAGGCGATTAAAAGGACTTTTAAAACTCAGAGTTCCAAACTTCTGTGATAATTTTTATTCCCTTGCCATGTTAACCCTGTCTGCAAACTTAAGCCTTAGTTACAGTAGATGTGCTTTAGATTTGTTCCTAACTCTGAAGTGTAATGCTGGCACAGGTGACTGTAGAACAACACAGGTTTGAACTGCATGGATTCACTTACACACAAATTTTTTTCTTCAATAAATACAGTCTGCACTTTGTATCTATGGGTTTCAAAACCACAGATTCAAACGAGAATCAAAAACAGTATTTTCGCATTCCTAACCACGGATCAAAAATACTGCTTTCAACCATGGTTGGTTCAATCCACCGATGCAAAGGGCTAACTCTAGTTATATGTAGATTTTCAATTGGGAGGGGGGCTCAGCACCCCTAACCCCTACATTGTTCAAGGATCAACTATTATCTAGGTGGATAATGCTTTTACAGTGTGTTCACTCACAGTCGTTCTCTTAATCTTGAGGCAGAAGAGGCAAGCAGTGCTATTTAAGAAATCACATAGAAGAGGCTTGTATAAAGGGTACTTCTAGACCAGCAGTCCCCAACTTTTTGGCTGCAGGGACCGGTACTCTATATGAATCTAATGCCTGATGATCTAAGGTAGAGCTGGGGCAATGATGCTAGCATTGAGTAGTGGCTGCAAACATAGATGAAGCTTCGCTCACTCACCTGCCACTCACCTCCTGTTATGTGGCCCAGTTCCTAATAGGCCATGGACCAGTACCAGTCCACAGCCCAGGGACTGGGGACTCCTATTCTACATGCTTCCAGCCCCAATTCAAATGTGATTATCTCCAAATTGTTCTAACCCTAGGAAATGTGGAATGTATGAACAAGAAAATCAAAATAAACTTTCTTTGGGACTGCGAAAAAAAAGTAAGAACTTTTCCAATAAATTTCCAAATATCTCTAAGATTTTATTCCCTATTTATTTTACAATTCAACTCTTTTTCCTGTCAGAACTTACACTGTACTGCATATTTTCCACAAAGGTCTATAGATTGTGAGCTCAAGACAGCTAGTACCATGAATTGAATCCCAGTGCTTAATACAATGACTGAACACAGGAGGCACTTGTTTTTTTAATACATCCAATTATTTCATATAAACAAATAATTGTCATTATTTTCAAATAATGCATGACAGCTGTGAGAAGTCATCCACTTTTTAATTCAATTTACTTGTATGATCGTAATAAGCTTTATATATTAAGAAAATGAAATTGACTCACCCAGAAATAACAGTAATACCACTATGCTCACCTTAAAATTTATTCTTCCATTTTTAGGATTGGATTTTTCTTTTGTCTAGATCCCAAATAACCATCGTTTCTGCCGGAGCCCGCCAGCTAAGATCGAACAGTTCCCAAGAGGGGGAGTGAGGATTGAGAAAAGAGAGAGAGAGACAGAGAGATAAAGTCGGGAGGGCGAACAGTGAAGACTGAGTCCCCAGTTTATTTTAGCACAGCATATATATACCCTTGGAGAAGCAACACCCACACATATGCAAATGATCGCTGACCTTTACCTAAGTTCTCACAAAACATCCTGGTTCCTGTTTTTGTCTCTTATTCCCTGGGGCAAGGAATATCTCCTATTCCCTGGGGCAAGAAACATTCAACATTAAGCCAAACTTCTTCCTCCACTAAGGAGCTATCATTAAGCCAAACTTCCTCCTTCAGTAAACAAGCCCACCTGCTCTGCAAACCTCCAGCTTGCAGGCAACTCCAACCCTGTCTGCAGGGCATTCATCAAGAATGGCTCTCAACAAAGTTCATCAGGCCTGTGTTTGATACTATATTAAATAATCATAAATTCTCATTGAAGAAAAAATATCCCAACACAAACCCTTTAAAAATTATTTTTGCTGAATAAATAAGTTGGTTGATTATAGAAGTTCTTGATGTAAAAAATTTAGAAGACTATGAAGTTACGAGAAAATAAACATTTTATATATTTTAAAACTTTTTACACTAATATCTTTGATCAAATCAATGCAGTCTTTCATCATATAATGAATTTAGGGTCTACTACTTCAAAAAAGACATAATTTTCTTTTCTCTCTGATATGTGAATACAGCATTAAATTTGTCAGACTTTCTTTATATTTTCATTTTTCCATCATATGTGACCATTATTTGCTTGAAAACGTCATTTTCACTTGACTCCTAATGTTTTGCTCAAAATTCATGAGGTTAGTAAGAGATCTGCAATAGAATAAACATAAAGGAATTAAACTCTAAGTGTAAAAATGTCTTTAAATGAATACAGAAATAAGATTAGAGATCTAGAGGCCCTGAGGCCTTTCAACTTTATAGCCATGTTAATTTTAACACATGCATTGCTTTATCCAAAGGTGGGTATAGAAATTATTTTATTTCTGTAATGAGAGAATACAGAACTCTGAGGACAGTCTGACTAATTTGTGAATTCTAAGGCACTGAACTTACTATTTCGACATGGGGTCATTCCATAGCCCTGCTAATTTCATATTATCTCTATGTTAAATCAATTAATATTTTAGGGTATCATTTTTCTGATGATGCTGTAAGATTTTTTTTAAATGTGTTACTTTGGTAATTTACAAGTGTGAGTGGATGTTAATTATCTACAATATGTCCCAAGCAGTCTAAGGACAGCACTATGTAGCACTATAGAGAATTGAAGGAATTTCTAAAGAGAAACAGAGTAAGGGAGAAAAAAATGAGAAAATTCATGTACTGGCTAAATTAACAATTTTAAAAGGTGGAAAATATTTATCCAAGAATTTCTGCAACTTCAATGAATTTGATACAAAAAAGTAACAAAATCATTACTAAATGTTACACAGTATATAGATGGTATTCTCTTACCAGTACAGCAAAAGTTCAAGAACAGAAGGCTAAGTGTTATTTGTATTGGCAGGGATGCTTAAAATAAATATGGACACTTCCTATTTAAGGCAAACATTTCGAGAACAGACCATATTGATCAATTCTGATTTTCCATCTACAATGAAGATCAACAGCAGGTGCTTTCATTTTTCTTTGAGTAAGGGCATTGGTCAAAGAACTCCTATCATGCCTTATTTGCACAGGTTCTGTTTACTTTCTGGCCTGAACTCTTAGATGCCACTAATTCCACAACAAATTACTATAATCACATTGTGAGTAATTGGCAATATCTTGATATATATATTGTAAATTAAACAATGAACATGGCATATCATAAAGCATCTAAAATTATGTCATCCATTTCCTTGGGGCAAAACCAAGAATAATGACATAATAAAGATGTTTTGTTCTAAAGATCTTACAAAGAACATACTTAATTTGACTCCAACATTTGCATTATGGAAAATATTCATGATTCATTTAATATTTATATAGTATATTTCTCTAAGGAAAGTGTTTTCGTGACATGATTATTCTCAGAGCAGTTTAAAGCAAGCTTTATTAACAGAGAGTTTTAATTTTATTGAATAACAAGGCTAGCACTGGAACCCAGGTTGCCGGTCTTTTATGCAGTACTCTACATCGCATTTCATTCATTCCTTCTTCAAACCAGCCGATTGTCAGAGCCCTTCTTATCAAGGCTCTCATACCTGAGATCTAGGCAACTTCGCCTTGGGACAGGGTCTGCCTCGCCCTATGCTATTTAATAGAATAGACAGCATGAAGTCAGTTGCCCTGACATGCCTTGACTTGCCCTGGGCCCCTTGAGCCATTTGCTTAAACTAATCTGACCTTGCAGATAGGTGACCTCCCGGGACCCTTCTGCATTTTTGGGTCATAGAAGGAAATGGAATGTTCTGCGGTTCGGTATCCAAGGCAACCGTGATTATGCAAATCCTCCCCTTTATATACTCTACCCCTACCTACAATAAACGAGGCTTGATCAGAACTTTGTCTTGCCTCCATTCTTCGCGTCTCCTGTCCCCCATTCTCTTGCAGATTGTCTCCTCGAGTCTCACGTCTGGTCGGAGCTCCCGTTA